>NBIL01087880.1:0-18434 GCA_002752925.1 Viola pubescens var. scabriuscula | reverse complement strand
GTATATGTATAAATAATTACTGTAAATGGTTAATTAACGGTTGCTACTTGCTAGTGACTAGTGAGTGGTGCGTTGTCAATCCCTCTCGTACACGCTCAAACACGTTAGAGCCTCCCTACAATGTTAGTAGGTTACTAGTCTATGAAGTTTGACCACATTTATGAGGGGGGAATAGACTGGCCAAATTGCCCTTAACCATTTTGGACATCATTTTGACTCTTCCCCAACTCTTTTCGACAAACAAAACGAAGCTTTCTTTATTAATAATATTATTATTAAATTGTTTTTAACAAGAGCAAGATTTATTATTACTAGCATGGCATCCAAATCAATGATATTTATAAGAGACAACGTCGTGACATGACACAGCCCACATACGTGTCGCCAGGTGATTGCCCGAAGCCAAATCCCCATACTTAATGCCTTCAAATAATATTATTGCGAAATCTTTTAAATATAGTATTTTGTGTAAGAAGAAACTGAAATCCATAAGCCCTACACAAGTCTCTGTGTCGACTCTGTTGCCTGAGTAGTCTACC
This sequence comes from Viola pubescens var. scabriuscula, assembly GCA_002752925.1. Taxonomy (NCBI): domain Eukaryota; kingdom Viridiplantae; phylum Streptophyta; class Magnoliopsida; order Malpighiales; family Violaceae; genus Viola; species Viola pubescens. The sequence goes on along the minus strand of NBIL01087880.1, from coordinate 17,895 downwards.
CATCAAAAAGTAGCAAAGCACTTATTTCTCCTCTTTAATTTCTTCTGTCACCAATTAAGAACAAAGTTGATTCCATGATTGACCATTTCTTTCCTTCTCTTCTTGCCAAAAAAAAGAAGAAGAAAGAAATGAAAGACTACCTTTGCATTGTAAGTTTCGCGAGTTTAAGATTTAACCATTCATTATCTTATAAAATCGTAACAAAGAGTATCACTGAATTATTAACCGATGGATCATCACGGATAATTACTGTTGATTTCTTACTACAATTTTCAAGATGAGGAGAAATAATAAATTGGGGTGGGACATTTGATGATGCATTATCCGTACCGAGAGAAGGAGGTGATTGTCAAATGTGAAGGGGGGCTGGCTAATCTGCTAATGCCTAAATAGCTGAATACCTCTCTCTTTCCCCATAAATTTTCTGTGTACTGTCCACAAGAATTCGCCATTAATGCATGCTTTCACTTTCATCACACACACAGTAGTACTGTACCACTTACTTCTCCTCTCCTTCATTTAAAAAGAAAAAGAAAAAGAAAAGAAAGATATTATTTCTCTTGCCAGTTCTGTGCAAGGGAAAACGTAGAAAAAAGAAAGCCGCATTAACTCCTTTCACTGTTTGTACAAGTTTTCTGCTCAATGATGATTCAACTTCTCAATGCCTGTAATTTTCATTGCCAGACCAGATTGCTTAATTACACCAAGTACTCACCTCAGGCTTAGTCCTCTAATAATATCAGTGATTGTATTTCAATGGCAAATTATTAGCAAAAACTCAGAATTTAAATCTTCGATCACGACGGTTATCCTTTATTTTATTTTCGAGTAAAAAAATAATCTTTTTTTTAAAAGTAATTAGTTCAATATGATTTCTTTCATTTGTCACACTCGAACTCAGTATCAAGTTCTGAGTTAAATAATAATAGCAATAATTCAAACACATTTTCACTTATACTATATAAGTTGGTAATAAATAATATACGTATAATAAATGCATTGCCAGCTTGAAACTCGCCGATCATGTCCTTGCCTTTCACTCCTTTGTAATAAATTCACCACTTTCGATTCTCCCCTAGATAAGATCAACTCACCATGCATTTATTTATTTACTTACACTCCTCTCCTCTCCTCTCCTCTCCACTCTCTATAAAGAGAGTGAGCTTTAAAAACATGTACATTTTGCTTCTTTCTTCATCTTACTTTGCTAGCTAGTAAGCTCTGTCTTCTTCTTTTTCTTTCGTTCTTTATTTCTTTCTTTTTTCTTAAATGGTCAAAGTGGTGTTTTGTTGGTAGTCTTCTTGTATGTTATTGAAGTGAAAAAAAAAATAAAAAAAATGGGGAGGACTCCTTGTTGTGATAAGAAAGGGTTGAAGAAAGGACCATGGACAGCTGAAGAAGATGAGATTCTTGTTACTTACATCAGTAAGAATGGACATGGAAGCTGGCGTTCTCTACCTAAACTTGCAGGTACTTATCGTTAATTTGGGGAAAAAACAAAACAAAAGGATTCAAACTTTCTTAAATTTTTGGAACTGAGATTGTGCTGTGCCTTAATTTATAACAGCATTTTGTTTTAAAATTCTTAAATTAAGATTAATTGCGCTCTAAAAACACAACAACTAGACAACATCCCCTGCCCATCCCCTGCTCTTGTCCTGCATATATAACCATTTCTTGTCTTTATTCGATATCAAAAATGGTTTTTTTTTTGGAAAGATGCAATCTTTCTCATTTTTCTTGTACAATGAGACAGATCTGAGAATGGTGTGACAAAGCTGTGACATTTTCTGCTGTTGGTTTTTTTTCAGGTCTTCTTCGTTGTGGGAAGAGCTGCCGGCTTAGGTGGACAAACTATCTCCGGCCAGATATTAAAAGAGGTCCTTTCACTCCAGAGGAAGAGAAACTTGTCATTCAGCTTCATGGCATTCTTGGAAACAGGTACATCTTTCTCGCTTTCTCTTTTAGGTATTTTGGAAGAACCAAACAGCAAACACCGCTTAGTTGTTGAATTTCAGGGGAAAAACTGAAAACCCTAACATTACAAAGACAAATATCATAGAAAATCATTGGCATTGTTCATAACTTGATACTGAATTCATGAGTAAAAATAAAGAATCCAAGAAAGTTTCAATCTTTTGTTGAAGGTCAGTAATTCTTGTGTGATTAAACAACTAAGCATTGGAATTTGAATGTTGAAATTCACTTTTCAGTGCTTGGAAAAGATTCTGTAATTTCACAATGTAACTCTTTCTTACTGTTTGTGAGAGTACATAGCAACAATGGTTGATCATATGAGCATTGAAATCTCATAGACAGCTAACGTACGACATGACGTATATATGTCTATTTATATATGCTATAATTAATGATTGCTGCCTTTATTTGTGGAAAGATTTGTGCTTTGACTTTGGTAGTTGCAAATTGCAATTGTTGTTTGGTTGGAAAGCTTAAAAGATTCCCCTTACTACCGTTTTTTCCCAATCTTCCCTTGTAAACAATTTCTGTATGCATACCCCATATGAACGAGTGTTTTAGCTATCCGATGAGTTGCAACATTATCAAAACTCTGGGTTGCATATACACAATACCCTCTTCAATTTTCAGACCAATCTTTGATTTGGTCCCATCTTGTCTTGCTTTCATAATTCCCTTACATCTAATGATACAATGTAGCAATACCATAGAGCAAGTTGTCTGTGGTCCATCTTTGTTTGTTGAGGGTAATAATGCTACTGCATTTTTGTTTTTGATTAGGTTGGCAATGGTCTTAATTGTTATACGCTCATGTTGAACATGATTATTGTAATAAATGTTAAAGTCTTACAAGATGGTATGTTGTCTTTGGTTTACAGATGGGCTGCCATTGCTTCTCAACTACCCGGCAGAACTGACAATGAGATCAAGAACTTGTGGAACACTCACTTAAAGAAGCGTCTACTCTGCATGGGACTCGACCCGTTAACTCACGAGCCATTTACCTCGTGTGGAGTAGCCATGAATGGCCCTGCATCCCCTGCTACTCGCCACATGGCTCAATGGGAGAGCGCCAGGCTCGAAGCCGAGGCGCGCCTGTCTCGAGAGTCCTCACTTTTCAGCCTACCAGTTCCAGGAAAGGCTGATTCTGATTATTTCCTGCGCATTTGGAACTCTGAAGTTGGAGAATCATTTAGAAAGTTGAATCCAGAAGAGAAAACAGCATGCGAAAGCCCTATTTCTCAAGCATCTTCATCTACCAAATGTGGGTCGGTTTCGGCCATCACTGCTAGTGACATTGGCACCAACATAGCTGCAGGGTCTTGTACTGCAGCAAGCAATCAGAACGAAGATATGGAGTGCAAGAGCTGCAAGTCGTACTTTGGGGATGCAATGGCTCGATCGGATTCTTCGAGCTCTACCGATTTGGAGGACTCATCAGACTCTACCTTACAACTTCTGTTGGATTTTCCGATTAACAATGACATGAGCTTCTTAGAAGGAAACGTTGACAGCTATACCACTCCGTCGGCTATGTTGAGTGAATCCTCCCTAATCTGCCCGCTATGAACTAAAAAGCATGCTTCTTTATTTTGAAGTGTCTTTTGCTTTTGATCTGTTTTGATTAGTTCCTTTTTTTGAAAAAGGGTAGAGGGAGGTGTATGTGCTAGGTTGGTGACTTTTTTGTGCTTAGGTTTTTTTCCACCTTAGTAGTTAGTACAGTTAGAGTTGATGATGTTATTATCGGTTCCTAGGTTACTAGAATCTGCTAATTATGATGTAGATGCATATATTCTTTTGTGAACTAATCATGGATTAGATTCGCAAATGCGCTATCTGTAATACTAAAACTTGTTTCTAGCCGATGCTATGCGTTCGTTAGAATTCAGCCTCATTGTATTCTGTTTCTATTTGGCTGAAGTATTAGCAGAGAAGAAAATTCAAAATTGTATGTTGAGCTAGTCAAGGGGCTAATTGCTGCCAAAAATGATGGATAGGATTTGGTGTTTCTGGGTTGGTATGAAATCGGATCGAATTCAACGCATATACGACAAGTTAACGTCATAAACCTTGCTTCAAAATTTAGCGATGCATTATCAAATTAATGTTTTCACATAAATGGAAGAATTTGTCCCTATACATGCATTCTCACACACATTCCATTAATAAACTATGCTTATGTTTCAGAGACCAATACAAAACTATGCGGAAACAATCAAACAAACAAGAAAATTTACAGGAATGAAATAAACAAGAAATGTACAGGTGAAAATACAACGAACAAACATATGCAGATGAAAAACCATTGTTTAGATCTAGTCTTGCCAATCGAGGATTGAAAGTTGAAACCCTAGAAGCAACCGAGGGGCTTCTTTGGAGGTTTACCAGTAGCGCGGTATTTTGCAGCCGTCTCCTCTGCTTTCAGGACTTCTTCCCCACGCAGAGCCTCGAGGATTGAAAGTTGAAACCCTAGAAGCAACCAAGGAGGGGCTTCTTTGGAGGTTTACCAGTAGCGCGGTATTTTGCAGCCGTCTCCTCTGCTTTCAGGATTTCTTCCCCACGCAGAGCCTCGAGCGTTGCCCTCTTTTCTTCAGCTTGTTTGTGAATCAAAGCTATTTTGTTTTTCATTGTCTCTGCATACGCTGCCTTCTGCTTCTCCAATTTTTCCTGCAAATACTCAAACTTTGGTAATACTGACCATACCATGATAAAGAACTTTACCCTTCAACTACACATATTCGATTTCTGTTTGTCAATCGACATTACATAAATTACTAGTGTAATAAAGGATATATAAAGAGACTCCTCCATTCCAATTCCAACAATGAAATCTACTGGAGGTTAATTAATTACCTCAAACTTCTTTAGTTGGGCTTCAAGAGCTGCCTTCTTGCTGCCCTCCCATGCATCAACAGCAGAGAGCTTTTTAACAGACCTGTTCATAAGTTTTTATCACAGCTATTACTCAAAGTTTCAAGTTTCAACAACAAAATTCATATGTACGCGGATAATCTTCGAGAATATTGAAATTACGATATGGTGAAAACGAAAGACAATGATTAAAGGACACTTACTTGTTCTCTACTTTAGTTCTCTCGCTATCTTCCCATGCCTTAATAAAGGCCAATGTCTTTTCCTTTTCTAATTCTGCAAGAGCGACATCTGCACAACATAACAAAAGAGCATTGGTTATTGGTTTTACATTCCAAGTATGAGTTTCTCAGCACTATTTTACACATCATCTAAGCCTGAAAAATGAAGAACAAAACAGTATTCTTAAGCTTGAATTGCTTTAGTTGATCAGTTATGGAACACTAATGAATTTGAAGGCCTTAAGTACTAGATGATTTACAAACTCGATCAGAATGTCAAAAGACCGAAATTTGATGGTCTCTCTGGCCAACTACTCTTGAATATGAGCAACGATAGGAATTGAGCTGAGAAATATTTTACAACGCTTACCTCTGTCATGCGATCCTCCAGAGATCTTTGGAGCAGATCCTGGTTCTGCCTCTGCCAATACAAGAAAACACAAGCAGAAAGTCTTATCATTACCGAACAAAATCCTTTTATTTTTGTTTCAATACAAACTAATGGAAGAAAAGCATGACATCATTATTCATTATGCAATTTCCCAAAAAATGGAAGATGGAGATCCTAATCCTAAAGCAACCATAATTACACGCAGGCATCCATCAGGACATAACATTTACCTAACTTTGGAATGAGGTAGGGACCTGATACACCCTGTTTGGATGGCATTATACACTAGTAGGGACAATTACTACTGAACAATTTAAAAACTATGCAAGCCATTATACAAGTAGGTTCCACTCCAACTATAAAGCATTATTCCAAGTAGACAAATCCTATCAGAAAATTATGTTGTATGAGCTGGCACCTTTAACACTTATAATAAGAAATTTATACATTTTTTTATTTGTCCATATGACAATAATTAAAGTTTCTCAAATCACCCTAAATCAAGCTTTTAATAAAGTATATCTATCCTTGTTCTCTCATCTAAGCTAAAGCAAATGTAATATAATCAGTTAATATATCTTTTTAAAAAGTTACAATTAATTAATGGATACAGAACAAATACCTTGTTTGATTCACCACCCAACAACACAAGACTGCAAGACATCATACATCCAGAGACAAGAAAAATGAAAAAAATGAAAACACGAGTAGATGCTATGCCTATCTATACAAAGGGATTACTGTCAATTAATCAGGATTTTTTTAGATGCAACATGTATATATGATTGGTTGAAACAATTTTGATAGTCAACATCTGTATTAATTTAGAACAGAATAAGATGTGTTTCAAGATTTCCACCAGAATTCCCATGTATGAGAGTGCATCGATTTCATTCTGAAAAACCTACTAGTTGTTTCTGTTTACCTTTTCCAAAAGTGAAGTTTCAATACCTGGAAATTACAAATCTTTGAAAAGAGTAGCAAGTACTGACATATATCAAGAAATATTTGGTTCCACTAAAATTTTGCCCGAAGAAACAGAAAAAAACAAAATCTTCCTTCCACTAAATTCCTTGGTAAACATTTTACAAAATGAAAAAAAAAAGGTCACTCATTAATTCGAAGATAAATAGCATAATAATTAAACGGTAATTAAACAGAGAACTTACTCTCTACAACAGCAAGTGCTTTACTATCATCAGCTGCTGGTGCTGGTGCTGGTGCTGGCTTCTCCTCAGATAGAGGAGGAGCCACCGCCGCTGCCGTTTTCTCCTCGACAGCTTCTTTCTTAGTTTCGGCCGGTACAGGAGCAGGTGCCACCGTAGTCGCCGGCGTCTCGGTTTCAACCTTCTTTACTTCTTGCTCGGCCATAGCTATAGAATCCTCTCCTCCAATTTCAAAGAAAAAAATGGAATCCTAAGCGATAAGTCACTCAATGATGCTATCAATTTATCCCGCAAAGATTAGCGCTGTCGTTATTTTGGTGGGCCTTTTATAGCCCCAAACAACGTGTACCGCATCAGCATCTATGGTCTTGCGCCAGGCGTAGATATGGAGGATCTGGAATTGTTTAGTCCGTTGATTAAAAATATTGATGAGTAGGTGATTGATGAACGGTGACGATCGATGTTAGGGTTAATGCTGGACTCCGTGTGTGTTGCGTAGAGTCATTGCTTTTATGCCGACAGGTAAAACGGGTAAGAAGTGCCACGTGTGAGAAGTTAAGAGGGAGTTGTTGGCGTTATGTTTGGAACGACAGCGTATAAGGAATGGGTACAAAATGATTGGCTGTATAGGTGGGGCCCTGTTAACGTTTACGGAGTACTAACTTGACTAGACTTTAAAAGGATAATTTGTCCCGTTTGGTGGGGTAATTTTCTTCACTCAATTTAATCTTATCTGGACTCCAATTTAAAATAATAGAGACTAAATGAGATGATCAAACATTAAATAATTTTGACAAAATCTTCTAGTATTCTGTTCGATTTAAATCTAAATAGTTAACACCTAATATGATGATCAGATTATCGGTGAAATTAAGAGTTGGGAATGAGGCCCTAGTTTTTTTATTAAGGGCAAAACAGAAAATAAGAAACTACTTTTTCTGATTTTAAAAATTATTTTTCTGTTTTCATAAATTATTCACTTAAAAGAATAAATTTAAAATAAAAAGTTATTTTACCAAACACATTTTATGTCATTTTTTTTAGAAAAACAAAAACGATAACAAATAAACCCTGAAATTTTAAAAAAATAGTTGGATTGGAATTAACAAAATGTAGATTGTTTGGAATTCAATTAAGTTATTTTAATGAACTAAATCCAACGAATTAAGGCAAAACCTAAGTTGTTGATGAGGAAAAAGGTAGAAGGTAGCCTTTTGTGGCCAACTATTTTCCTTCAATCTTGGGCATAAACAGCTAATCTTGAATTATGCTGTTGGTGTCTCCTTCTTATGATTGTTGTCTTTTTATAATTTATTATTATTAAGTCTATATTTGTAAACACCTTTGTTTTTTTAAATCTTTTTTATCTCTTTTATTGGTTATTTAGTTATTTACTAGCCGTAGAGGCCCGTTGCTTGTAACGGCCAGCTCAGATCAAGAAAAATGCGTATCTGGGTTTGTTTTACGGCCATGTGAGCAGTGGGCCCGTGTGTTAGGCTGTCGCATCTCTGCTGGATTGGGCTGGTCACCAACTGGCAAACCATTTGTCTAATGTTGTTATTAACAAACAAGAAGGATTACAGTATCCGATGATTACAGTTGAAATTCGTCATCAGAGTTGCTAAAATGGAATACCTATACAATATGTGCACCGTGCACGTATGACGTAACCAACCCAAAAGAAAAATACGCCTTGTGTATATATTAATGTTCTTTCTTTTTTCCTTCTTGTAGGAAGAATAATAATACAAGTGGTGGCTATTATGAACACAAATTTGAAACATTGTGTTACGCATGTTTAGAGCATGAATTGAGTTGGTCAATTTTTAGGTTTGAACAATAAGTATGTCGTGAACTAAATGGATTTAGATGAATTATAATCGCACCACGTTTGACCACCAAAGAGAAAAGTATTACTAGCAAATAATTTTTTATACTTTTTCTATTTCAGTTCGTTCATTTTTAATGACTTACATCAAATGTCATCCAGGCCAAGGCGCAAAATAGGCTCGAGCTGTTAGAATTTTTGCTAAAATATGAAGGAACCGGCACCCCCTATACTCTATCTTAGGCTTATGCACCTACCTCCTTCTAGTGTTGAAAAACTCATAGATTCCCCATGCCCAACTACTATTGGTACAGTTTCCAATCCCAACCATGATGCATGTAAGCTTAGAAGAGCAGGATTTCGGGCAGGGGAGGCTAAATAGAAAGAAAAAGAAGAAAGATCTTTCGAGCCTCGGTATAAAAGAGTTTAGTATCGAGTTCAAGTACCGTTATATTCTAAAAATTAAATTAAAAAACAAAGAGAGGCCCAGTTTACAATATACACAAAAGGGGCCCATAAAAGATATAAGCCCGTCATGATCATTTGCGGCCCAATCCAACAGTACCAGACAGAATCAATAAAGTTACTCTACCTCGTCAAAATTGTCCAACGGCTGATAAACCAAAACAGGCGCCAAAACGCTGACGTTCTGTTGACAGCACTCCCCTCCCCTCCCTCCAGGCTCCACCACAGTTTGAGCATGGATTCTCACTCCGGAAATTCAGCCTCTCCGACGAAGGAGGAATGGGGAGAGAGAGTATCGGAGAAAGTGATATCACTGTACAACTCCCTTCCCAAGAAAGGAAAGCCTCAAGGACGCGAAGTAACCGTCTTGGCAGCGTTTTTCGTTTCCTCTACTTCTCAAGGTCAGTCTACCTTTTCAGTGCACATCATCTCTTTCTTTCTGGCGGTAAAACATTTCGAAAACTTCAATTTGTTCGCCTGAATAAAACTTGACGCTGATCAGATTTGGAAGTTGTTGCGCTGGGTACGGGGACGAAATGCGTTGGGCGATCGCTCTTGAGCCCGCGCGGCGACATTGTTAATGATTCGCACGCTGAGATCATCGCGAGAAGAGCTTTAATCAGGTGCTGTGTTAATTAATTGTTGTTTCCTTTTGGTAATCCTGTTTCGATACTGATTTTGTTTTCTCGTGTCTAGGTTCTTCTATGGGGAGATTCAACGCGTAGCTCTACAAACTGATGCTCCTTGCGACTGTCTTTTTGAAGCTGTGTGTGATGGTTCTGGCGAACGTGGACTCCAACTGAGAGCTGGTTGGCAGTTACATCTCTACATATCCCAGTTGCCATGTAATTTTCTTTGAGTGTTATTGTTTTTGCAATTGAATTAATCCTATTTGGTTTTGCGATGCTTAGATTTAAGTAGTGAGTGAATATCCAAGTTTTGAATCTTTTATCATGTTTTAGTTGGTTCTTGTAGGTGGGGATGCTTCTTGTAGTTCAATGTTACTTCCTGCGAGAAACATTTTTCTAAGAGAAGGGGAGGTGCCTTCATCTTTGGGCGAGCTCAGTGGTTCAGTGAGTGAAATTTTGGAGTCTTTAGAAGAGAACAATGGTACTTAACGGTTTTCCCCATTAAAAATGGCATTTCATGATTTTTATGGATTTCTCAATCTTAAGGGATAATGTTTGTTGCGTACCTTATGTTAGCTGCACTTAGTTTCCCCTCTGCCATTAAATTCTAGTTCATTCTTGTTGTTTTCCGCTTTTAAAGTTCTGCTGTTTTATTGAATGCTAATCGTTATGGTTCCTCCGAAATGCTTTGGTTGTGTCTAGACTGGAACTTTGTTCTTAAATTAGTTTTTATCACAACCCCATTCAACAGAAGTTGTCACTGGCATCTGTCCCTTATTTCTCATGGTGAGAATAAAAGCAAAGGAGAGTAGCCGCAACACGTGATCTAAGAAGTGTTGTTTCTATTCGTCTTTTGGATGAAGTTAGCTATTAATATTTTGGTTGACTAATGAAATTTGTTTTTTTAGCTGTCACATTTTTTATTTTTTATTTTGATTTGTTTAAAAGGAACGGACTCCAGTACAATGAGCTTACTGAAGTGGAAATGTGAATGTATATGTTTTCAGTTAATGTTTCACAAATCAGTGGCATGGTCCAGAGGAAGCCTGGTCGTGGTGATACAACATTGTCAGTTAGCTGCTCTGACAAAGTAGCTCGTTGGAATGTTGTTGGAGTTCAAGGTTAGCAATGTTCTATAAACATTACCTGAAGTTGATATTTCTTTGTACTAATTAATTTATCCTACACCTGCTATATTGTGGCATGACTATGCTTCTCAAGTTGATTTGCATGCAGATGGACAAAAACTATTTTTGTTATATGTGCAGAATTTCATTAAGCATTAATAGGCATGCATGTAATTGACTTTTCATTTAGTATCTCATTGTATCCTGCACTGGTTATGGTCAATTATTGATGGGGACTGATGTTTTAATATTTAATTAATGTGTTTTTTTCCCCTTTATATTCAGGAGCTTTACTTTCCTACTTTCTTCAGCCTGTTTACATTTCTTCTATTACCGTTGGACAATCCGCTAACATTTTCAAAGATTTTCATCTGGATGATCACTCTAAAAGATCATTATATGATCGGATTTCACCATTGTCACATGAACAATTTTCACCTTTTCGGGTGAACGAGGTATGTGAAATGCATGATATTTTCACCATTGAAAGCGCACTGGGTTGTGTCAATTCTTCTTAGTGGTACTGGCAGCCACGTTTTTGTGCAGCTCCTGTACCACCGAAGGAGTTTCAGCATGCTGATACTGCTCTAGCCACTTTAACGTGCGGGTAATTTTTTTAATTTTTTCCAGTTCTCACACATTCAAATTATGGCATCCCTATTGTTTGCCAACATAATGTGCTTTGATGCATAGATATTCCATATGCTGGAATAAGTCTGGCTTACATGAAGTCATTCTTGGGACCACTGGAAGAAAGCAAGGAACCTCTGCTAAAGGAGCACTTTCTCCAGCTACTCAGTCATCTCTATGCAAGTAAGACTATGAGTTATAAGTATGGTTGAAGAAATTTAACCTGGCTGTCATGTTGTTGCTGTTGTTATTTTCATATGTTTAACATCTGTATATTTTGTTTTCTTTTTGAAGAAGAAGGTTGTTGGAGTTTTTTGTAATACTGAGGCAAGAATTCCAAGGTAAATGCCCAGCTGAGGAGCATTCGTATCGTGAACTCAAGGTTAGATTCTATCATCTGCGTACAGGTTTTTATTGAAATATCTGAGAGTAAAGAGGCTTCATTAAAATGTTTGTTTCTTAATTTTATCTATGCTGTTAGTGGAAATCTCCCATCTATCTGGCCTGACTAGTTAGATTTCTTTGCAGAATAATGCTCAAGCATACAATTTAAGTTCAAAAGCTTTTAAAGGCAGACCACCTTTCAACAATTGGCCGTTGAAGCCCCTGGATTTGGAAGCGTTCTCCTTTTCGAGATGTTGAGGGGTATGCTACTTAACTTTCTGCTCTTTCTTTTCTTTTTCCGAGTAACCAATAATTGATTCTTGAGAATGAGGAGCCGCCAGTTACCTTGATTGTCATAAATCCGGTATCCTTCTAAAAAGCCAAATGACGGGGAAACTAGATTTTCTCGAAAAGGAATAGATTGTAAAATTGAAGGGCACTGCTGGCACATAATCTAACTAAATTGCCCCTTAGGAAATTCACCTCTTAAGTTTCAAGCTATCTTACTGTCAATACTGACTTGGGAGTTCATTATTGATTTAGACATGCGAAGAAACGGTTTCTGATATGTAATTCTTTATTGATTTAATATGGAATTCAAATTAGGAGCCTAGATTAACGTAATCTTCCTCTGGCGTTTTCCACCTTGCCAATGCCAAACTCAATCTTCCTCTTCACATTTTTATATTAAAAGTCAAAATTCTCACCCTTATTTCGGCCACAAAAATTATTGGGAGAAAGAGTAGTGACTATTATGAATTGTAGGATTATTTGTTCGTTAAGGTTCATGAGACGGGAGACTTTTTTCTACTAGTCGCCTGTCTTAAAGGAAGGGAGGATTATTTATTTAATCTCTTACTATTTTCTTCTTAAGCCCACTTGTATTATTAACCTAATTAACGAGCCTAGATTGCCCAAAACCGGATGGTCCTCTCCCAGCCTAAAAGTCATGCCAAACTTGTATTATGGTGCATTTAATTAAGCAGCAAACAATGGGTTTGAAACGCGATCAAACTTATAAATATCACTTCTCTAGGCTTAGGTACTACTATCTCTAGTTTGTTCAGATTAAATTCCTCCCCTACTGAGCTTTACCGTCTTTTAGAATCCTGCTCGGCTCGAGCCCAGAGTAGTCGGCACTCAATGTGTTGATTGGATTACCGGATAGTCTCTATAAAAAAAAAATCTCTCCCCTACTTATCTCTTAACTTCTCATTTTAATGGAGACCGAGAGAAATTCAATCCAAGAAGTCTTTGCTTTAATTATATGGGCTAAAAAGTTGATCAATACCTCTGTCTAATTTGCAGCATAGGCAAAATTAAACCCAAGTGGAGCTTTGTCAAAGGATGAAGAAGCATAATGAGAAATCTTTGTACCATTTGTCTCAAGACTCTGGGCTCTCTAGACGGTTCAGAAGGACACATTTGCGATCCGTAGTAAAAAAAAATGCAGCCACTTTCTTGCTTTTCTTCCTCTTCCTTGGCGCCTTGGCGTTTTTCAATTGGCTCGACGTTGTAAGTTCCTACCCGACAAACAATATGTAGCTATTCTGTATTTGCGTGCATTGCTACTTATTTTCACGCATGATTATGGTGTGGCATGCATCTAATCTCCCTTAGTTTTTTCTTGATAAAGCATTGCTTTTACTTATTTTCGTGCATGGTTATACATTTACACTCATCTCTTCTTTTTTACCAGAATACTTTTATGCCTTCTGCATGGGGAGTTTCATCTTAACTTCAAATTAGAAATTAGAAAAACTACTTCTTCTCTGCCCGATCCTTAATCCCCCTCGGAGAATGACTCTCCTTAGATAATTTTCTTTATTCACCAACCTCGAACTTAAACTAGTAGTGATAATTAAGAAAATCAAAAAGTCTTGTGGGTTTCATAAAAAACTGTGAATTAGGAATAATTGCTTCTTTTTTTTATATTTCCGGTGCAGTCCTTATTTACAGGTGTTTCCCTTCTACAATCAACATCAAAGAAGCGAACAGAAAAAATAGAATTCCCACTCAAGTGCACCACAGGAAACCTAACACAAACCTGCCCAAAAGACTACCCGAAACAACACAACCCAGAAAATCCTGACCGTCTATCAAATCTCACATGTCCACCATACTTCAAATGGATCCACGAAGATCTACGGCCCTGGAAAGAGAAGGGTATATCGAGGGAGATGATCGAACGGGCCCGCAGAACGGCACACTTTAAGCTGGTGATCGTGGACGGGAAGCCCTACGTTGAGAACTACAGGAAATCAATCCAGACCAGGGATATGTTCACCTTGTGGGGTATATTGCAGCTCCTAAGGTGGTATCCTGGTAGATTGCCTGATTTGGAACTACTGTTTGACTGTGATGACAGGCCAGTCGTCCGATCAAGCGACTTTCAAGGCCCAGATTCTGGCCCACCACCGTTGTTTCGTTACTGTTCTGATTCCGAGAGCCTGGACATCGTTTTCCCGGATTGGTCTTTCTGGGGATGGTAATTACTCCGTCAAAGCTTTTTATTTTTGTTTTTGGGTATTGCTTAAAATTTTGGGAAGTAATAAATATTAAATTCTTATTAGTGAATTTTGAAGGAGGTAATCTCCAGGCTAACACTAGAGCAGTAGAGTGTCCTAAATCTTAATTATCTGCTCCATTTTTGACTTATAGCCATAAGTGAAGATGCTTGATTAGTGGGCATCTTAGTGAAAAGTCCACTAATTACATGGACCCACCCAGGCCCACCATCATTGATGGTTCAATTTTACTTTGTTTAGATTTTAACCAACCAAATTTTCTGATTATTAGTAATAAAATCTCAATTTTGTTGTCCAAAAGAAAAGAAAAGAAAAGAAAAATTAAGAATAGCTCTCTAATTAATTATTTTTCTTGACCAAAATAATTTGCTTAGTTTCTTTTTTTTTCCCTTTTATTCTTTGATGTACCAAAAGGACAATAAATAAACAATGGTATAGTAAACAACTAATTAAAGATTTTGGGTTTGGTATAACATGGTGTAGGGCTGAGATAAACATCAGGCCATGGCAGAATCTGTTGAAGGACATCAAGGAAGGTAACAAGAAAAGCAGATGGAAGGATAGGGTACCCTACGCCTATTGGAAAGGGAACCCACAAGTGGCTCACACCCGACAAGACCTTCTCAAGTGCAATGTCTCTGACAAAAATGACTGGAATGCTCGCCTCTACATTCAGGTAATTAACTAGTATAATTAAGTAAGGATCAACGCATTTTCATTACTTTCAATTTATATAATCATTATCTTCATTTTCAGGACTGGGATCAAGAATCTAAACAAGGGTTCAAGCAATCTAATCTAGAAGATCAATGCACCCACCGGTAATTAATTAGCGAAAAACTCCAAAATTTTGCAATGTGATAGTTTTAAGGGAATAGAAAAATTGATGATGAAAAGAAAATGCAGATACAAGATATACATAGACGGATGGGCGTGGTCTGTAAGTGAGAAATACATACTGGCATGCGATGCCATGAACTTGTATGTAGCATCTCCCTTCCATGATTTTTTTATAAGAGGGATGGTTCCATTGCAACACTATTGGCCCATTAGAGACGATTCCAAGTGCGCATCACTTAAATTTGCTGTTGAATGGGGCAACAATCACACCAAAGAGGTAAGTAATTCTCTCTATATTTGATTTTAATTAAGCTTATATATACACTTTGCATAGTTATAAAAATCAGATCGATCTGAATTAGTAAATTGGTTATATAGGCTACATATAGTTATTAGACCGAAAATGCGTTTGATCTTAAAATAGAATTGGTTGATTCAGACAGTTAACTAGTTTATTTTTTATTTTATAGGCGCAAGCGGTAGGGGATGCGGCTGCGAGATTTGTACAAGAGGATATGAAGATGGAGTATGTGTACGATTACATGTTTCATGTGCTAAACGAATATGCAAAACTGTTGAAGTTCCAACCGATTGTTCCTCCAGCCGCGGCTGAGGTATGTTCGGAGACAATGGCGTGCGCCGCGAACGGTACATACAGGAAATTCATGGTGGAATCGCTGGTGACGGCTCCTAGTTCTTCAACTCCATGCACTATGCCTCTGCCATATGATCCTCAGGAACTTCAAGATTTTATAGACAGAAAATTTAAATCAACTAAGCAAGTGGAGATGTGGGAAAATGAATACTGGCAGAATCTAAATAACAAGCAATAGTTTTGGCACAAACAAAAGTTGCAACAAGATTTTGCTGCATTTACGGCCCATCAGGTGTCGGGCCTTCTCCCCTTCGGCCTGCATTTGTACTACAATGAGAATGAGAATAATACACTACATATTTATTTATTTAATTAACATTAACATTTGACATTTTATAAAAGAAGGAAGATGTTCGATTTTTTTTTCTAGAGAAAATAAAAATTACTAATTTATTTCAGCTTACCTTTTTATAGTGGAAGTAGTCGCGATAATTTTTATTTTAAAAGTATAATGACGTCTGAGTGTAAATAAATTCATAAGTTGTCAAATAAGATATTACGATTTTTGGTAATAATGGTCTATGTTAACCGGGCTCAATTACAAATATCATGGTTTATTATGACTTGTGGTACGAATGCAATAGTGAATTTTACTTTTTTTCCTTGATAAAAAATACTACCTCTATCCTAAAAAAATAATGACTCCCAACCCACTCTCACGTCACAACGATTAAGGTAATGATTTAATTACAGATTTTAATGTATTGCTAGTTAATTGCTCTCAATCATTTTATTAATTATACTGAATCACGTTATGTTTTTTTTAAGAAAACATAAATGATCCCTTTTTTTTAGGACGATTTATGGGCAATCCAATGGCATGGGTGGTTTTTGGACTTTTTTCCGTTTCGGTGTGCCTCGTGGGCGGCTCCTTTCCAAATTTACTATTTTTTATAACTAATACTCAGTCATGATAGTTATTACTAAATGGATTCTAAAAAGAAAAGAGATGATGATTGGTGGAAAGATCTCCAGATTTTCTTGTTCTTCCTAACCAAATAAATGAAAGCCATGGATGATATAGAAGAACAAGAGGATAAAGCTCAGACTCAGACCCAGAAGAATCAATCTCCCAAGATTTCAAGCCAACCATTGCCGTCCTCCACGTCATCAATTCTCATTGTTTTCTTCATCCTCTTCATCACCACAGCTTTCCTTTACCGGATTGATTTCGTAAGTCTCTCAATTACTTCAATTCTCCGATTCATCTCTTTTTATGTTACAAAAAACTTTTTCAGTCCACGATAACAGGCCACATTAACCCAGAACAGAGTTCTCATTCAATTGTTGGGCGAAGAGGCATTTTTGCCCCTTTATTTTAGGAAATACACACTTTATAATTTAGGGTATAAATTACATAAAAAAACCCTCTATACTTTAAAAACATACCTTTTAAATACTTAAAAATTCCAAAAAAATGAAAAAAATTATGAAATTTGGACAATAAGTAATAGAATGGAAAAAATCAAAATAAATTTTAGTTACAATATGTTTTTTAATTTATTTGTTTTAAAATATTTAAAAAAAAAATCCTCATTGTTTTTTTTCAATTTGTTAGTGGAGTGAACTCTCTCATATTTGTTACATTTTTTCTCAAATTTTCATATTTTTTAAATTATTTTACCATTTTTTAAAAAAAATTTAACTACTAAAAATGTTAAAATTGTAACTCTTAAGGAACTATAAGGTTTATATTGCAAAGTTTTAGACTATAAAAGATTAAGTGAAATATTTTATAAACTATAGAGTGTTTTTTACGTAGTTTACCTATAATTTAATAAAATGATTTTTAATGCTACGCGGGGAAAAAAATAATAAGCAAATATTGTAAAACTAACTAAAAATCACTGTAAAAAGAAAAAAATTAATTAATACTATTAATAAATGTGCTTATTGGAAAAGAATAAATTATAATTTAATTTTTTAAAATATTTTTATAATCAACACTAAAAATATTATTTTACTATATAGTTTTACTGCTATTTTGTGCATGGTATTTCACCTGAGTTTGAAATCAAAAATTAGAAAATCTTGTTGTCTTCTTTTATTTGTCTATCTAAATATCATATTTGCCCTTTCCAGTAATGAAACAAAGTCATACCTCTCTAAATCAAAACTTAGCATGCGTATCTTGTTATGTTAAATGTAATAATTATTAATCTCTTTAAAAGTCTTTTTTTTTT
>NBIL01087870.1:0-10752 GCA_002752925.1 Viola pubescens var. scabriuscula | reverse complement strand
TCGACTCTCCAAACGTATTTATTTTAGCGCGCTGCGAAATTTACTCAAACTATCAGTTACGAGCCAATTTATCAAGTTCTAAAAGCAATCAGATCGGGGAATGTCACGTTGTGCACAAAAATAAATAGAAGAGAATGACGCAGACGAAAATCTGATTTCAACTCTCTAAACGGATTTATTTTGGTGATTTGCTCAAATTGCTCAAAAGGTTCGTGCGGAGACTGACACATTAACTAATTAAAAATAAAACAATAATAAAAAAACAATAAAAAACAAAATGCAAGATGAAAATAATATGACTCGTAAGGACTCGATTTAAGCTGAAAATGACGAACGGTTAATAAGATATGCAAAAATGTGAATATGATTAAAATGCTAATAAAATGCTAATAAAATGATAAGTAAAAAATGCGGAGATACTATTCTCGAAAATGATTTTTTTATATTATCTGCGTCAGAAATCGAGTAGCAACATCATGGTTCGCTAAAAAAGATTTGATAGGCATTCTCTAATCATCTATGTCCTGTGCGAAGCAAATTGGTTGTTATTCTCCAATTGTTAATGTGGACAGTTCTTCTATTAGTATTTCGGCCAGTATTAGAAAAGTTGGGTCTGCTGGTGTATTGTGATGTCGTTCTGTGTGAACCAGTTCAACTTTGATACCTTTTTGTTGAAGTTGTTCGAGTTATGTCTTTACTTTATTCAAGTATCTTTGCATAATGGGGTCCTTTGCTTGATAGCCTCGGTTCACTTGATCAATTACTAGCTTGAAATCCCCTTGTAATTTCATTCCGATGGGCCCTTGTACTGTCATCGTTCTTATGGATTGTAATTATGCCCCTAGAGGAAGTCTTGCTAATAGGGCTTCATACTCTACGACATTATTAGAGACTGGCTCTATTATACGAATGAGATATCAGAATGTTTTTCCCTCTAGACTACGCAGGATAATGTCAATTTTTGCTTCCTTACTATTTTTGGCTGCATCAAAATTGATGTGCCACCCCGTCACTATTGGTTTTTCGAAAGTAGAGTCATTCAACTTTTGTATTACATCTTTCTCTGCCCATGGTTGTTCTGTGCTTGCTGGTGTGTCGAGAAATGTGCATTCATTGATGAAGTCTGCCAAGGCTTGTGCTTTTATTGCAGGTCGTGAATCATATTTGAGGTCGTACTGACTAAGCTCGACATTCGAAAGTAGCATGCTCCCTGAATGATCTGGATTGTGCAGGATGACCCGTTTGGGAAAGTCTGTTAGAACGGTGATGGCGTGGGCATGAAAGTACGTAGGCATTTTTCTGCCAGCAATGATTAGAGCATACACTCCTTTCTCAATGCGAGAATAACGTGTCTCTGTATCTCGTAGGATTTTACTAACAAGGTAGATAGAGTGATGGACATCATTATCATTTCGTATGAGAACGAAGCTGACTACTTCATCCGCTACTCCTAGATAAAGATACAATTCTTCTTTATCTTCTGGACTAACGAGCAAAGGCTTGGATCGTAGATATTCTTTCCGCTGATCAAAGGATGTTTGGCAATCATCCGTCCATCCAAGCGGCGCTTTCCACCCAGTTTAGAAATGAAATGACTTAGGGCAATTGTTATTTCGGTCAATTGCTGAATTTCTTTATTTGTTCTGTAAGGCGCTCATGTTGTGTATTGCATGTATTTTTGCAGGGTTAGGCTCAATTCCTTTGCTACTCACAATATAGCCGAGGAATGTTCCCTTTTGGAAGGCAAACATACATTTCTTTGGATTCAGTTTCATTTGGTAGCGATTCATGACTGCGAGGACTTCCTCTAGATCAAGTAAATGTTTTTGAAAGAACGACGCTTCACCAGGATGTCATCTACATATACTTCGACAATCTTCCCAACCATTTCCTTGAACATCATGTTCATTAGGCATTGGTACGTAGCACCTGCATTCCCGTGTAGCATTAGGTTCCATTGGGAGTGATAAAAGCCATTTTTTCTTTTATCTTCTTTTGCCATAGGAATCTGGTGGTACCTAGAGTTTGCATATAAGGATTTAGATATGTGAAACCCGCTGCAAAATCTATTAATTGATCAATACGAGGAAGGGGATAATTATCTTTTGGACATGCGTCGTTCAAGTTAGTGAAGTCTATACACATCCGCCTGGGTTGTTTACCTTTATTTTCTGGATTAAGTTTTCTTTTATAGGGTTTTTTATACGATCTGAATGATTTTCTTGGATATCTTTCTATATATCTAGGCCGAATATATCTAGATTCATAATTTGTTTTATTGAAACGTTTCCTTTGTTTTTTATAGGCTCTAGATGGAGCTCTAATATTTTCATAACCATATTGTGTACAAAAGGATCCTAATTCCTTTCTGCTCTATAACCTGTCATTTTTTAGTTTTGATTTTAACTTTAGATCAGTGCATAAATTCAATCCTACATTATTTATGTATGCAATAAGCTCTCCATATGTAATTGCTGTCTTTGAGTACTGCTAGATGGATGATCACATACTAGACTGCTGGGTGAACTAGGAAAACTAGACAATCTTTGAGAGTGATTGCTGGATGGGCTGGACTCCTTAAGAGCTTTACTAATTTTTTCTTTAGCAAAGCGTTTTGGAGAATAATTGGGGGCTGGAATATTCTTAATTGTTAGAGTATAAGTAAGAGCTTTACTAATTCTTTCATGATCAAAGGCTTTTGGGTAATAATAAGCGGTCTGTTCAGTAAGGTTTTCTGGACATCGAGGATGACGATAAATATCATGTATTTGAAGAGCTACCCTTCATTTTTTATTTTCTAAATTCATTTCTTCTGTTTTAATCTTTTCTTCATAAGTTAAATAATTATTCATGGTCGCCATGACTGTTCCTATAGTTTGATTAGTTGCTAGAATCATGTTTCTGAATAGCTCTAGCTTAATCATATCTTCATTCCATAAGGGAGTTTCATTATGAGATGTAGGAATAACATTATCACGTTCGATATCAATTTGATGTTCGTTTAAATCATCGTGGATATAACTTTTTAGAATAAAATCACAATGTTCAATAAGTTCCTTTCTTAGATCATATAAATCAGAAAGTCGATCAGTTTTAAGTAATTGAAGACAATCAACACGTTTTTCTATAGTAGTGCGCATCTTGAAATAAATGCTTAAATTGAAATATAAAATTCTGAATGTATTGAAATTCTTGAAATATTTAAAACTTACAAAGAGTTTGAAGAAGATGCAGAATGTAGACAGAGGATGCAGGAAGCTTGTAGAATGCTTATTTCGTTGTGTAGGCTTTTTTGTATTCTAAACTCGCTCTGCCTTCTAAATGAGGGCTACATATGCTTTTATAGTGAAATTGAATGTAGACGGACTTCAAACTAGTTTACATCTTGATAAATTAAGAGATAAAGATTCCATTTCTGAAGATAAACTTGTTTGCCATAATGTTTGGCTGCTTGTAGACGTGGAGGATAAGTTTGACAATGAGGACATGAAGGAGGATAAGCATGTCGGCCACCTTTCTTGTCCGGTTGTACACATAGAGGATAACTGGCGTCGTTGTTGGATAAAGTATGTCTGCCATTTTCCCTTTTGACGATTAGTGGATGGCCACTTTTGGCGAAGTCTTCTAAAAGCTTGTCGGTTGGAACATTTGAGAATACGAGATAGATATCTTCGTGTTTTGTAGTTGGCTGCAATATTAGATAAATAGTTTTTAGAGATTTTACCTATGCTCACTTTTTTCATGGGCTGTTTTTCTTTTTCTTTTTCTTTTTATTTATTTTATTTTTTTTAATTTAATTTAATTTAATTTAATTTATTTATTTATTTTTTATCGTTTCGATATTTCTGGATAGAGTTCGGCCATCATGTCAGGGCCATAGTCTGGATCAGAATTTGGAGGAGTAAAGGACTCAATATCATTTTCATCTTCATCTTCATCAAGTTGAGATAAGGCTTCCTTGAGTTTCTGCTTATACTCTTGTTTGGATGAAGCAGAGGTTAGATTGGCTTGTAATTTAATTTTAAAGGATAAAAATATAGTAGGATTGGATGGAGAAGGATTTTGAATAGTGGTTTCGGCTAGCTTGGCAAGGATAGCATGTCTTGAGGTGTGTTCTTCTTCTTTGATTTTTTCCCACCATTTGATTTTAAACCTTCTGGTTAGGATTGGAGGCTCAAATTCCGTTCTTTCAATGATCTTGAAGTCCCAATAAATAATCCATTGAACTTGACAAATTATACAGTAAGACATTATTTTGGGAAGAGTGCAATCGGAATATCTTTCTGAAAATAGTTGTAGACTTGCTAGAGTTACTAGAGCATATACCACTTCTGAAGAGCCAAAGTATTGCCACCAATGGTGAAACCATGCTGGGAACCTTCTGGAGACATTTTTAGCAAATAGAAAGAACCATGAATGTTTTTTATTGGGATAGAGAAAAGCATGATACCATGCTTGCTGGTAGTCATGGTAATTGTATCCATTTGGATGAAAGGGTTGAGAAAATGCTTTCTGAGTGTAGCGATTTAATCCCCAGTCGGATAGGGACAAAACTCGTAGAATCTTGCATTTAGAATATACGACTTTTCCTAGATTGCTTTCATTATCTAAATGGGTAATTTCTACAGAGTCTGTATCGACGAGGATGAATTCATAAAAGATTCTGGTTTTTTCGAGGGATTCAGGCATGTAGAGAAAATCTTTAGGGAAAAGGTTTGAAATAATGGTTTTGTATTCGGATCCATGTTCTGGTTCTATATAGGCAACATGTTTGGTGATAGGCTTAAGAACTAGAGGATTGCTTCTTTTGGTTTGAGGCGATGGTGGAGCATTGTATAGATTTCCAAGTATAGAATAGGAGGCTTTTGTAGTGACTGAAGCTGGAGACTTTGGAGGCTGCACTTGAAGGGCCTGAACATAGTTTTGAGGAGACTTGGTATTTTTAGTTTTAGTAGATGGTCCGATGAGTAAAAGATTGTCTGGAGTAACAAGTCTAGATTGAGGTTTTAAGGCCTCAAATTTGTTTGGAGTAACTGGAATGGACATTGCATATGAGGCTTTTGACCTCTTCTTTGATTCTCCCGTTTCTGTCATTATATCATGTCTTTCCCTGCAAAAACTCTCTAGATAAAAAGTCTGGAAGGGAATTGTTCTCTCCTTTTATATGCACAATGTCGAAATCAAAATTTGAAAGTAAAGCTTGCCATCTGGCAAAAATCTGTTTAGAAATAAGGTTTTCAACATCTTTTTCTAAAAAAAATTTGGCGCTGAGGCAATCAATTCGTAGTAAAAATCTTTTGTTGAATAAATCATCTTGAAATTTTAAAATACAAAGAACAATGGATAAAACTTCCTTTTTAATTGTAGAATAATTTATTTGAGACTCAATCCAAAGACCTGAACAATATCTAATTAATTGTTCTTTTTTTTAGAGTTGTTGTTTTAATATACCACCATATCCAATGTCTGAAGCATTTGTTTCTACTATTAATTTTGCTGTAGGATCTGGTATTCCTAAACAAGGTAGATTTTTTACTATAGTCTTAATTCGAGTAACTACTATAGTATGTTGGTCTGTCCATTCGGTAGGAGTTTTCTTTAGTCTTTTATAAAGAGGTGCACATATTGATCTAAGATCTTTTATGAAGTCTGAAACATAGTTTAGACATCATAAAAATCTTTGCAATTGTTTTTTATCTTTTATCTCATCAGGAAATTTACTAGCGAATTCAATAGATCGGTCAATGGGTTTCAACATCCCTTGATAAATATCAAAACCTAAAAATCTTATTTTTGTTTGACATAATTTAAGTTTAGAGGCTGATACTACTAAACTATTTTCTTTTATAATTTTTAGAAATTTGTCTAGATGGTAAAAGTGTTATGTGATAGATTTTGAATAAACTAAAACGTCATCGATATAGACTATGGTAAATTTGGAGTAAGGATTTAATATATCATTCATCATTTTCTGAAATTCTGAAGGAGCGTTTTTTAAACCAAAAGGCATAACATTCCATTCGTAATGCCCAAATGGTACTGTAAAGGCTGTTTTATAACGATATTTTTCAGTTGTTTGGATTTGCCAAAATCCAGATTTCATATCAAATTTAGAGAATATGGTTGCTCCACGTAGTCGTTTAATTAGATCTCTTTTATTAGGTATGGGATACCTAATCCATTGAAGAGCTTTATTTAAAGGTTTATAATTAATTACTAGTCTGGGTGCTCCGCGTTCGAGCTTGGCATTATTTTGAACATAAAAAGTTGCACAAGACCATGGAGATCTACTTAGTCTTATGAGGTTTTTCTCTAATAAAGAATTTTTTTTCATTTTTGCAATAATCTAGCAGTTCTGCATTCATTTGTATAGGTCTGGCTTTTGTAGGAATATCTTTTTCATTAAAGTCTTTTTCATAAGGTAGTTCTACAATATATTTCTTTCTATTCCAAAATGCATTGGGTATATCTGCACATACTTCTTTTTCAAATAAAGTTTGATAGTTTTTAGTCTTATCTTGAGTAGAAGTGTTTTGTAATTCTTCTTCTATTCTTTTATAATTAAATTCTTTAGTTAAAGAGTGCAAGTGTTTTCTTTTCTGAATAATCAGGATATCCTGAGTTATGGAATAATCTTTAATAAAGTTTAAATATTTCTGTCTGGGTTTTTCTTAGAATTTAAAGCATATTTCTGTTGCTTTAGCACTAGTATAGATACCTTCATTTTCTACACGAAAGGGAACAAGTTGTCTTATGAAAGGGGTTCCTAAAACGACTTGTTGTCCTAAGACTTTAGCAAGACTAAAGGAATTCCTAAAACAAAATCCTTCGTTACAAATATACGCTTTAGAAAGTTTGTATTTTATATCAAGTTTAGACATATTTGCTCCATATAATCGCTCTTTAGTTTTTTCATAATATTGAGTAGGTATTAATCCTTCATGTAGACAATTTTGATCAGCACCTGAATCAATTAAGGCTATCACATTTATATGAAAATCTTTATTTAATTTTAGATTAACTTTAACGTGCCATTTCTGGTACTCTACCCGTGAGATGACATTAAGATAATTTTCTTCTTCAGTAATTCCTAGAGCTTCATTTTTAATTTCTGTATTTAATGTTTCTAAATCATTTTCTTCTTTATTTTCCAGCATACTAAGTCTAATACTTAGTTTTGTATTTTCTAACTGAAGCTTTTTAATATCTGCTTTAACACATTTTATTTCTTCCTTTAAGTCTGCTGAAGTAACCTGTATTTATGGTTTTGAGAATCTAGAAATTATATTTTTCATTGTATAAGGTTCTACATCTTTCTTTCTCGTATTTAAAATACCCTGAAATTTTTCTAAATATTTTTCTTGAAGGTCTGGATCTTCTATTTTTCCTATGACTTTCATGAGAAGTTAAGATTCTGAAGTAATTACATTTACATGTTTATAACTGCAAGAACATATATTATCTTCTTCTTCACTAGAGCTATTGATTATTTCTGAAGAGTCTTCTTGTATTGGATAGATTTCTTCAATATCGTTATCTCTTAGATCATCATCCGTGTCTGAATTAATAAATTGTGTTTTATATTCATATAACTGCATAAGTTGTTTTTTAATATCATCTGCGCATTCTAAAGCTTGTATATTGGATTTCATTTTGTAATTATTTTTATAATGTCCTACTTGACCACATTTATAGCATGTGGGTTGTTTACCTTTATTTTCTAGATTAAGTTTTCTTTTATAGGGTTTTTTATACGATCTGAATGATTTTCTTGGATATCTTTCGATATATCTAGGCCGAATATATCTAGATTCATAATTTCTTTTATTGAAACGTTTCCTTTGTTTTTTATAGGCTCTAGATGGAGCTCTAATATTTTCATAACCATATTGTGCACAAAAGGATCCTAATTCCTTTCTGCTCTATAACCTGTCATTTTTTAGTTTTGATTTTAACTTTACATCAGTGCATAAATTCAATCCTACATTATTTATGTATGCAATAAGCTCTCCATATGTTATGGTGTACCATGGAATAGTTCCATTGAATTTCTCTCTCATTTTAGTTTTAACCTTTACAGCAAATAATTAGGAAGTCCCGCAATAAACTTTTCTTTCCAATAAGGTTTACTACAGTCATCTTTCATATAAACTTTAGATAAATATATATCTTTATACCATTTAAAGTCTTGAAGTTTTGGACAAGTTAAGTTCATTAGAATATCTAAAGTTTTTTCTTGAATTTGCTCTGGTTCTCCTAGCCAATGTTTAAGTATTGAATAGAGAAGAACATTAGTTGCATCTTCGACTAAGACGCCATTTTCTTCTCTAACTGAGTTCATTATTAGTAACTATTCTTCTGGTGAAAGATAGTGATCCCACCATCCTTTAAGATGTCCAGAAAAACCGGCTACAAGTGTATAGGCTACCTGTCTATCTGTCCTATTGTTTGCTCTATGAGCTGTAGCGGCCATTAACATTGCCTCTAGCATTTTTATTATATCATGTTCACTGAGAATATCTAGATTCCATTCATCAATGCTTAAGCCATCATATTTAGCCTGTTGTCTATTATACTTTCCTTCTGAATTCATGTCAGGTAAAGGAGGTCGTGGATAGAAATGATCTAGTTTAGGTCTTCGATAATTTGATCTTAGATTATTGTAGTTGGACTCTCTGATTTTATATATTTCTAGAGGTTCTTCTGAATGATCTTTAAATTGTAAATGATCTTTAAATTGGGCAACCAATTCCTCGATATCTTCTATATCATCTAGATCCTCTAAGTTTTCTTCTTTACTTAGAATTGTAATTTGTTTTTTAGATCTGGATTTCAATTCTTCTAATTATTTATTAATTCGTCATAGAAATAATTCATCATTAGATAGTTTAAAATCCAGAATTACTCTAGGTTTAAACAAAGGCTGACTAATTTTTATAGGCATTTCTTCTTTGGGGTTTTTACTACTTTCTGCAGCAAAAGTATGGCTTTTATATTGGACTATAGGAGGTAGATTATCTTCTATTATAGTCATTTGTTGTGCCATAGTGTTTAGTAAAATATTTGTGTAATTATTTTGAGATTGAATATTTTTTATGTCTTTAAGGTTTATATCTTTATGTTCTTCTTTAATATCTTTTATAGGGGAAGTAGAAATATTTTGATCAAAATGTTTTATTTTAATTTCTTCCAAAGGTGGATAAACTGAATTAATTTCTGTATCACTTTTAGCTGTCCATGTTTTGAAAGACATTTTTATTACATTTATATCTCTTTCAGATCTTAGCTCATCTAACCTATCAAGATCTAACAAGTCTTTTCTCTGCTTATACCAACTGAAACATCTAGTATATTAAATTCAAGAAGGTCTACAAGTAGTATCTCTCTAGAACCAAGACTTAGAAGAAGTTCTTCAGTATCTAATGTTAATAGAGATACTCTTAATTCAGAATTAACTGGAGTAGATTTTACAAGGAATATTCCACAGCCTTATTATACAGATCAAAGAAGTTTTC
The DNA here is from genome assembly GCA_002752925.1 of Viola pubescens var. scabriuscula. Lineage (NCBI taxonomy): Eukaryota > Viridiplantae > Streptophyta > Magnoliopsida > Malpighiales > Violaceae > Viola > Viola pubescens. The sequence continues at coordinate 1,237 of NBIL01087870.1, read as the reverse complement.
AGACTTGTGAACCTGAAACCTTAAATTCACCATCTCCTACAGAAAGCGATATGAGAAATACCGATCAAATCTACACAATCACTAAAGAATATATAATAGATAAAGAAAGATTGAAGCAAGAATTCTATCACCCTTCAAAAAAGGAATTAAGAACACATTTCTTCAATTATTATACTAAAGAACAAAAGGATTATATTCAAGAATTATTCTATGAGTATTTAAGGATGAATTCATAAAAGATTCTAGTTTTTTCGAGGGATTCAGGCATGTAGAGAAAATCTTTAGGCAAAAGGTTTGAGATAATGGTTTTGTATTCGGATCCATGTTCTGGTTCTATACAGGCAACATGTTTGGTGATAGGCTTAAGAACTTCGGCTCTTCAGAAGTGGTATATGCTCCAGTAACTCTAGCAGGTCTACAACTATTTTCAGAATGATATTCCGATTGCACTCTTCCCAAAATAATGTCTTACTCTATAATTTGTCAAGTTCCATGTATTATTTATTGGGACTTCAAGATCATCGAAAGAACGGAATTTGAGCATCCAATCCTGAGCTATTGATTATTTCTAAAGAGTCTTCTTGTATTGGATAGATTTCTTCAATATCGTTATCTCTTAGATCATCATCAGTGTGCATTCATCGATGAAGTCTGCCAAGGCTTGTGCTTTTATTGCAGGTCATGAATCATATTTGAGGTCGTACTGACTAAGCTCGACATTCAAAAGTAGCATGCTCCCTGAACGATCTGGATTGCGCAGGATGACCCGTTTGGGAAAGTCTGTTAGAACGGTGATGGCGTGGGCATGAAAGTACGTGGGCATTTTTCTGCTAGCAATGATTAAAGCATACACTCCTTTCTCAATGCGAGAATAACGTGTCTCTATATCTCGTAGGATTTTACTAACAAGGTAGATAGAGTGATGGACGTCATTATCATTTCGTATGAGAACGAAGCTGACTACTTCATCCGCTATCCCTAGATAAAGATACAGTTCTTCTTTATCTTCTGGACTGACGAGCAAAGGCTTGGATTGTAGATATTCTTTCCGCTGATCAAAGGATGTTTGGCAATCATCCGTCCATCCAAGCGGCATTTTCCACCTAGTTTAGAAATGAAATGACTTAAGGCAATCGTTATTTTGGTCAATTGCTGAATTTCTTTATTTGTTCTGTAAGGCGCTCATGTTGTGTATTGCATGTATTTTTACAGGGTTAGGCTCAATTTCTTTTCTACT
>NBIL01087842.1:0-10075 GCA_002752925.1 Viola pubescens var. scabriuscula | reverse complement strand
TTGATGGAGAATCAGATCTGAGAAAGTTTGAAAATTTTAAATGAATTTTTGTGGCTGAGTTTGAGGTTGGTTTTTTTTGGTGGCTGGATCTGTTGTGAGGCAGAGGGAGAGATTGAATTTTGCAGGAAATTGGTATTTTGGAATTAATTTGCAGGGAATTGGTATTTTGGAATCGGTATTTTGGAATTAATTTGCCGAGGATTGAATTGAAAGAACCCAAGAAATTAAGGAAAGAAAGAAAAGAAAGAAATTTTAAATTTTTTGGAATCGGTATTTTAAAATTAATCTGTAGAGGATTAAATTGAAAGAAATTAAGAAAAGGTAAATCAGATTTACTAAATTGATTTTACAAAATGAAGAAAATGAAAGAAAAAATTATAATTTTAAAATGATCAGAAAATTAAAAGAAGAAGAAGATGAAATAAAATAAATTTTGGATTTTTTAAATTTTTTGAAATTTTGAAAATTTTGAAATAAGAAAATAAGAAATAAAGAAATTCTGAAATTTTTAATTTTTAATTTTTTTTATATATTTACCTACTACAGTAGGTAAAAAAAAAAACCTGCTATGACAGGTAATCTAACAGGAAAAATGGACGGAAGGTTAACAGTTGGTCGTAAAAAATAGTATAAGATACCCGTTTGTGCATTTTTAAAGGATGGGGAGGTTTATATTTTTCGCGTATAGTACAGAGATCTTTTGTACTATTAACCTTTTTTTTTTTTTGAAACGGAAGAAGAGATAGGTTTAAATTTAAACGGGTCAAACAAATCGAACTGTTACCTATAAGGTTGATTTATACCCGACCCATTATTTAAAAGATTAAAAATTAGTGATGTTTGCCTGTAAAAAAATAGACCCTACAAATGATTGACTTTTGTCTATTTTTTAATAGCAATTTTTCACTCTAAAGAGTACATCTCTAAGTTGAGTCCAGCGATAACACCTCATCAATTTTAAATTTAAGGGGTAGTTTTAATTATTTCCATGTTGAACGTCGAACTTAAAAACTTCCCCAACAAAAATCAAAAAAATCAATTTTGCATCTCAAACTTCACGGGTTGTGCAGTTTCTTTCTTTCTGTATTATTAGTGTCATTAAATGCTAGTAGACACATGCAAATACGGATGTGAAAAAAAACTGAAATTCCAGAAATTGAACCGGATAAACTATTAACTAAACTGAAAAATTGGTTATCCAAACTCACAAAATGAAATTTTATCTTATTGGTAACTGAATTAAAGTTCTTTTTGGATCTTGAATATTCGAACTGAAAAGTATAAAATAATTGATTAATCTGAACCAAGCTCATCCGAATTTAAATCTGTTTCAATTTAATTAAAATAAACTTATAAAAAATAAACAAAATTACACAAAAAAGCAAATCAAAGACGTCCTAAATTATTTTATATGGAGAAATAATAACACACTAATTAAGGTAATACTTAATATTAAAATTATTTACCAAGTATTTATTTTTTCATGAAAATGTTATTTATAATAAGCACTTGAATATTGTGCTAGTAATTTTTTATTTACCAACGCACATGTACCCATTTAATCATAAATTTAATAAAAGAAAACCTTAATTCGAATTCATATTAAAATCTACTAAAAATAAATCTGTCTTGTGTAGTTTGTTTCTCTTCATTTTTTCATTTTTCATTTTGTCATGGAAATTGAAAGCTATACAATAATACAACCATAACTCGAGACTTGTTTTGCAGAGAATCCCACTAAATTAGGGTGTTCACCGCCTGGATATCCAATCCATCTAGCTTGATCAGATCAGACACTTAATTTTTAAACTCCATCAAGTCGGATAGTATTGAATTAGCTCGGTAGGATTCAAACTTGGGCTGATATTTTTATCATCAATCAGACAACTAATGAGCTACATACCCATTGACAGTAGGAATGATAATTGGGCGGGTATGGGCACGTATGGGTATGTTAAAACGGGTATGGGCGGGTATGGGTAAATATCAAATTTATACCCGCAACTAAATATCCATTATTATCTATACCCGTTATGCTCAATACCCAATTGAGTATGTAATGGATATCCAATTACACTTACTTATTTATTATTTCAGTAAATAAAATTATTTCACCAAATTATTTTATTATTTTATAATTAAGTAAAAATTTACTATTTAGATTCGTTTTTTACCATTTTATTTTATTTTTTACCATTTTTGTTCGTTTTTTACATTTTTGGCTCATTTTTCACCGTTTTGTCTCATTTTTTACCGTTTTACTTATTTTTTACCATTTTGACTAGTTTTTTACCGTTTTTGCTCATTTTTTACCGTATTCACTCGTTTTTCATAATTTTTAAGTACGAGTAATTGATTGGAATTTCTTATTTTCTAGTGGCATTGATGGCATTGGCAGATCGCTCCTTTTCTGATGTATAATGGCAATTTCCATAACAAGATCTTAGCCATGAAACTTGGGTCATCAATGTTTTTTTTTCATTTCCTAATTTTGCTTTCAATCAGCCCTGAACTTCCATAACAAAAATTGGAAAATAGAACAAAGGTAAAAGGAGTGATTTTCAAGATCAAAAGGGGCCTCCAAATGCCTTTCAATCTGCTACCATAGTGGTTTTCAAGATTAGGTAAAAGGAGTTAATTTCGACCCAAAAAAAAGTAAAAGGAGTTAATTTCAACACCAATCACAGATGCAAAAGAATAGCTTCAGTAATATTGAAAACTTGAAAGTTTTAGCTCAATCCGCAGTTACAAACTTCAACATACACATTGACAGCGAACAAGCTTTATACAAAACATGCAAAGACAAACAACAAGAACTATTTCATTCGATACAGCATGAAGTCTACATCTCCATGGAAATTTAGAGTTTGGGGACGAGCAAACAAAATTTAGCATGAAGTCTACATCTCCATGGGAATTAAATAGCCTGGGGAACAAGCGAAATCCAGCTCCAGCCAACGATAACAATACATTGTACTTATTCTTTTGCTAGAGGTGAAGAAGACTTTACGCATCATGACCGGAATGTTTCACAATTGTGACAGGGCAGCCTCCGCTGTTCACAACATGGTTGCTCACACTGCCCAGTATAACTCTGAACAAAATACAAACAAATAAGAGCATCAAGACCAAACAATAGGTGGTAACTACCTAAATTTTCCACACAATGAATAAGAAATGAGTAAAATTGTGATCGCATTGAAACAAAACTATCCCTAAGGACAAACAATTCTTTTTCTTCTAATGTAATATGTAAGTAGCAAAAGCAATTCAAGGTATTAACAACAGATGTTTAGAAAATCAATTTTCCAACAGAAATATGCCTTCAATTATCAGAAACCAGCTGATTAAAAAGCACAAGGACCGTAGTGCTTGAACGAGATTATTCTTCTGAAGGAACTCGAGGAATCCAAGAAAAGAAAACACACAAGGAATCACCACGCACTAGATAGTTTCAAAGCACAAAAAGCACAACCACCACTACCAGGCAATAATTCAACATGTAATTGAAGCAAGATTAATGTTATATACCTCTTAATTGTGCCAAGCCCTCTGTTACCAATAACAAGGCAGCTAAGAGGGATGTGATCAATTGCCTCACATAACTTCTCACAAGCATCTCCATAATAGATCTTCATCACAACAACAATCTATCCAACAAAATTCACCACAACCTTCTTAATTAATTTTAGAATCAACAAAAAAACCATCACAACAATTAACTAATAACTAAAAGTGGACAAGCAAAATCCAGATCAAAGCAAGAACAAAACTTACCAGGAATAGTGGACAAGGGAATTGGGGCACGAGAAGGTGTGGAAGTCGAAGTGGAAGCAGAAACTAAAAGTGCCTCGCTGCCGCTTCCGCCGCCGTAAGAGACAGCTCCAACCAGGAAAACCCAGATCAGGAAAGGCAGCAATCGGCCTGCTGCCGGCGTCGATTAAGGCGATGCCGAGTGTGGTGATCGGTGGTGTTTGGAGGATTGGGAGACTAATGGTGTTTCAGTGAATCAGTGTTGAGACTGGAGTAGAAAGATTGATGGTGTGAAGGACGTCATCGAGGTCGACGCCAGAGAGAGGGAGGAGGAGGACGGTCGACACTAGAGAGAGGGATGAGGAGGGCGACGAAGCGTGAAATTGAAAAAAAGTTGCGGGTATTTTGCGGGTACCATACCCGCTTATACCCACATTATAAATGCGGGTACTATTCATACCCAAACTATACCCGCATGAGCGGGTATGATTATGGGCGGTTATGCGGATATGAGTATCCATTGTCATCCCTAATTAGCAGCTCGGTTGAATATCTTAATTATTTAAAATAAAATATAGTTTGTTCATCAATTTTTTATAACGGAAAAACAAATTGCTCACAATTAAACGAGCCATAGATTACCCACAATTAGGAGAGAGGCGAACGATAGTGTCACGTAGGGCTGTACATGGGTCGGGTTGGGCCAGTTATGGCTCATAACCAGCACCAACCCGCCAAATATTTAACGGGCCGAGTTGGATCGGTTATCCCCCTATAACCGCCGGTTGACGGGTTGAGCGGTTATAGATGGTTAACCGCGGGTTGGTGGTTATGGACAGTTATGGGCCTATAATAAATAAACATCGCATTTAATATTTTCTCCTGAATTTTATTTGTAAAATAATTATGAATTTTATTTGTAAAATAATTATATTAATTAGGATCGCAATCAAGAGTTCAAATAATATTATACTAATCATTCTATATAAGTAAACATTGATCATTAGACTATTAGTATGCCATTATGTATATATACTTTAGGTTAATAGATTGAGTCGGGTCGGTTATAACCGATTTTGAAAAAATCGACTCGCCATCTGACCCAACCCAACTATAACGGGTCAGTTATATAACCGTTAATTGTGAGTTAGGTGGTTATACTCTTTTGACGGGTCTGATTGGGTTGGTTATACGGATCAGACAAATTGGACCGATTTTTTGTACAGCCCTAGTGCCACGCCATCAAGCAGACAACACCTAAAGCAATAATTTGTTTACCATCCAATGTTGTTATTTGTGATGAACATATAAATTATTTGAGTTTAATACAGAAGCAATAAGACGGTTAGTATTAGCAACTAGTGAATGCAGTTTACTCTATGAATGAAAAAGAATAAGTGAACAGGTGTTCAAAGCAAAGTGCAAGGTTGCCCCAAAAAGTTAAAAGCTGCAAACATACGTGGAAGTAGCCAAAGCATTAATCTACTGAAAACATGTACAGTGGAATTCAACAGTGCAGCATGTTCATCTCAACACTAATAGTAATTCTTATCAACTTAAGTCATTTCTAAACAGAAAAAAACCATCTCTGAAGGCCATTGCAAGACCTTGATGAAATTTACAGTTATAAATGGAACAAACATAACCTGGTTGTATTCACCTCCAAGCAGAAGAGGTTACCATTGCTCTGTTCTTCCACCAAAGGTAAAGAGCCCCATCCCTCTCCTGGAGACTATAGTTCCTATCATAGTCCTTCAATAGATCTAGAACAGCTTCCGTTGCCGAGGAACTCAACCGGCACTGTGTAAATCCAGCCATTGTAAACCTTGATCTCCACTTTCCGAGAAGTTCATGCCGTTCAACCCTCTCAGCCTGCTCGCAAGCAACCATGTTCACAATGTCTCGAGCCACACAGTGCTGCTCTGCATTAATTCGCTGCTTGTCATTCCTAGGACGAGCTACATCAATTGATTCAAACATTGCTGTATAATACTCTAGTGACTCGGAGAATCTGGGAAAGAATGGTTTAGTGTTGGTGTTTGATTCTTGCTCGCCAAGGGTCACAATCTTTGGTGACAAGCTCTTGACTAACCTCAACAGCCGGTCTCTATGATTCCAAGTGCTCACACTCTCATCAGGTATGTGGTGCAACACGTACGGAAAATTCACAACAACAGCATCCCCAGCTTGGAAGCGGAGATTTTCTAGCTGAACCTCAGAACCTGACATGGCAGCATCATGGAATTCAAATAGCACTTTATATGACTCAGCAACTTGTGACAGCCTTTGACCTACAATGTGGAGACCTCCACCACGAGCATGAGCTGATTGAGGATCATCAACACCAGTTATGCGAATTGCAGGGCAGCCACCTGGTTGATCGGCAAGCATCTGGATTAATTGAACCCACTGGCTGCCCTGTGCTATCTGGAAATCAATGATGTGGATTCTAGGTTCATGTACCACAGCTTCTCGAATGGCCACATTAGCTGATGTGTATGCAAACCTCCAGTATGGGCAGATCTGATAGAGAATACCCATGTAAGTCATCAGATCCGAGCTTATTGGTGCTTCACATTTCAGAGCTTTGTATATTTTACTTCCTGAGAGTTCCAGCCTTGCTCTTAACCCTTCCAACATGTACGCACCCAACCGCTGCATTGGATCTCCAGAGACTGATACCATTTGGTCCAGCACATGCATTAAACCTGCAGCTCTCGGGATTTCAGCATCTGACACTGCTTGAGCACAGGCAACGAGTACCTGTTTGAGATCCAACCTAGGGATCATTTCCACCATTTGTTTCCAGTCCCACCTGGTCGATGAGTCGGCATGGTTGATTCCACTTGCAAAACAGAAATTGCCACTGTCACTAATGTCAGATTCAGGCCCCAGTAACGTAATTTCCAATTCCCTCAATTTTTGCTTGAGTGCATCACCTTCATCAGCAGAAGAAGATCCACTAAGTGGAGATCCATATGTGTTGTCAGGTGAATGGTGAGGATCAGACAGGCATGAATGTGAACCCTGTGGTGAGAAAGGACTTCTACTAGATGAGACACTGGCTGCAGGAGAGTCATAGATTACAAAACCAGTAGTTGCCGTTGATGATTCAAGGGTAAAGTATTCTTCTTTGTAGTTCTGAAAGGAGATGCTCGTTCCTTGGCTGCCAGTGTCTGAGTACCCATTGTTCTCTAAAATTTGGTAATGAGACAGATCATATCTGTCGACCTCTTTCACAGGCTGATGGTAAAAGCCGCGGATACCAGCTGAACTTTGGAGTTTCTGAGATGTTTGCATCTAAAAATCAAACCACGAATTGACTGATCCCAGAAATAGAGTGAGGAATTAAGAACAAGAGTTTTCTCCGCTATTCCTTTAGCTGGCAAAGAAACTACTTCAAAAAGGCTACACACAATTAATTCAGCAGCATATCTTCATTAAAGAATCTCACCAAGTCTCTTATGCAATCCAACCATAACAGCAAATTTTGGCAGACAACCAACTACTGTTGACTTTTTGCAGAAATGTACTTGAAGATAACCACAACCTAACAATAGAAGTGAAGACAATGAGAGTTCTGAAAAATAGTGAGAATATAATGATGGATACAATTTTAAAAGGGAGCACAAGCAAGCAGTGACACGAAAATTAGCCATGCAACTAATCAATAAAGGGGCAAATTAACCAATTCTTGTGGTACAAAGTCATTGTTCAAAATGAATAAGAGTGATGAAATAGCACAACTATTGTTGCCTGACCATCCTCTAGAATCAGGTAGGCAGATGAGATAACAAAAATGTCAGCAGTCAGTTGAGGATGGTACTAATGGCCAAAAAAGGATTGTGAACATTGATTATGAAATACAGTCCTTCACCAAACTGAACAGGGCCTTCCTTTTTTATGAAAACTACCCACGGTCCCTAAGGTAGAGAGGGGGAAAGTAGCCATAGGGAAATTGTGCAAAGTTAAGACCAAAGATGGAACTATTTTCAACTAGCGGAACAACTTCATTCATAGAATCATTGCCTTCCTTTAGTTAAAGGCTCGGGCCAAGAGTTTTTCCTTCCTTGCCTTCCTTGATCAATTGGGCTGTTATTTCTATGGAATGAATAGCCAAAAGGCCTATGGATTTACATCGCCAACACATAAGGAAATGCAAAATCAAGGCCTTTCAGCTCACTTCTTCCGCTCAGATTTCATCATTGGTTATAGTCACTAAAGAAACGTCTGAAACCACCCAAAATAGTTGACCAAAGTAGGTCCACCCAAAATAGTACAGGCTAGGCACTAGTGAAGACTAGGTCATTGACTAAAGTGGAAAATGTGAAGCTGGTTGAAAGAATTTATCAATAAAAGAAACAAAAACAATAAATTTGCATATGAAAGAAACATTAGATTTCAAAAGTATCCCCACAGTACAAAAATAATAAATTTGCATCTGAAAGGTAACATTAGATCTCAACATAATCAACAGAAAGTTCAAAGGTCGGAATTAAAAATGCATCCAGCAGTAAAAGAAGAGCTTTCAAAAAATGATCTACAAAAACATTTCCTGTGGACAAAGGCAAAAAATTACAAGACAGGTTGGAACTTAGGAGTCCTTGATCCAGTTTCCACTAGAAATCACAGAATGGCTTTTTCAAATGCATTGGTGGTTTCTGTAAGGCTTCATGGATCCAGCTGGGAAAAGCAAAGTGATTGCTTATTAATTACATAGCCAAGTTGGATCCGACGTTGTGCCAGGTCAACGAAAGGCAAACTAAAGCCCAAGTGAAAATGTAGGGTTGCTAGTTTATGAGTAGTAGCTTATGATACAGATCCAAACTAATTCCAGGAAAGGGATTCAAGAAGATACCCCAGTTAGGTTGAGGTTGCAAGATTAGTGGCATGGAGTATTTCTTCTGTTGAAACAATAAAAGAGCACACTAGCGGGGAAAATATCACATAATCGAAATTGGTTGTACCAACCATCTGAGATGACCCTTGATAAAATCAGAAAATTTAAAATATCACTTTTGCTGTTTAGTACAACTATTCCATCAAAATGCAAAAACGAAACTGCCAAGCATAAGGGGAAAAAAGGAGCTTTAATAAAAGCTAAAAAGTGGCTGTAGTGGGCAAACTTATACAGGAACCACAAAAGAAAATTTGAAAAAAAAGTTTCCCAGATGCCGCAAGATAAAAATCTCATCTTACACAGACCAAAAAGTAACAATTCACGACAAATAAAAAATAGAAAAGAAAATTCCAGCCACAAAAGTTCATAACGCATAAAAAATCATGAGATGTACGGGATTGAATCCCTTCTAGAACTCCAAGTAAAATAAAAATTCCAAATAAACAGATCCATTTCTTTCAGGTATTTTTGCATTCAGTAAAAAAAAATCCATAACAACTGAGATACATCCATGAATCACAGCAAATATTTCATCAATTAAAGAACCAAACTTCTAACATGTGACGATTTAAATTCAAACAAGGAGTTAAAGAATTCACTTCCATGGATTCCATCACAAACCCATGTTCTCAAATTCATAAATTTCCCAGGAAGAGCAAATATTTCATCAGTTAGAGAACCAAACTTCTAGCATATGACGATTTAAATTGAAACCAGGAGTTAAAGAATTCACTTCCATGGATTCCATCACAAACCCCTGTTCACAAATTCATCAACTTTCCAGTAAAATGAAATAAAACAAAATCAAACAACCCAAAACACAAACAAATCCAGAAAAGATTCAACTAGTTAGACAAAACCCACTTCAATTAACAAACACAGCAACAATTTGTGAGCCTTTAGATGAATATATACATGTGCATACCTTACAATTCTCAGGTGTCAGTGTCACTTCTCAGCTCGTTTGATTCGTTCTTTTTAGGTGGACAGCAGCCTCTGTGTCTCAGTCCTCCCAATACAAATGATGGTTCTCCGGTGGTCCTGTATAATTATACTTATTTGTGGTTATACTATGTTAGTGAAAGCCCCTGAGTACTAAAGTATTCACAACATTGCCACAGAAACGTGTGAGATTTAGCTGAATGACGGGAAAAAGGCACCCTCTTATTATTTTCATTTTTGTCAGTTCTTAGGTTATGATTTTAGTCAATTGGGTCCCCTCCATTATAGACGTTAGCACTGTCAAGTCCTGTCGTTAAACATTGACAGAACACGACAAACCGCCGTCAGTTTTCATTATTTTAATATTTTTTTGCTGACTGTGCTGCCACGTCTTTCTTTTCCTCTTCCTCACGTCGCCGGCACAGTGGCCGGCGACCAAGCTCAAAAATACAGTGGCCTCACATGGCCAAACCGAGCAGC
>NBIL01087832.1:0-26378 GCA_002752925.1 Viola pubescens var. scabriuscula | reverse complement strand
AACAATCTGAGTCCCTTTACGAGTGACCGGTATAATAACTCCGTGTCGGACTTGTATAGTGCCTTGATCACGGTAGGGCTGAGGACGGTACCGCCCTCAGCGGTATGTCAATAGTTATCATCAGCAAGTCTTCCGATTGGAGGTTTGGTCAAGGAGGATGTCCTTGGTCAAGGGAGATACCTTCCACACGACTTGATCAAGTAGCTTGGTCAAGGGAGCCTTCAATGCTCAAGTTGCTCTGAAATGCTTTGAATCTTCATGAATTTCCTCATTTTCATCAGGTTGATCCTCAAATTCGTTCTCTGTGATAATCAATCGAAACAAGCTAAAATCAATAGCATACTATTCGAAAGATACAAGAAAATAAGTGATAAAATTACTACAATTATGGCTCAATCAATTACCGAACCTGGCAAACTGAATACCGTACCGTACCAAAATACCGAATAATGATTTTTTGTAAAAAAATACCGTCCGAACTTGCGTAATTACAGTACGATGTTTCGGTGGACACCACTAATATTAACCATCATACGAGGTTGTAGAATAGAGTAGACACATAATACGAAGTCATCATATCGTTGGTCCAATTCGGTTAGAATAAATAAATAACTAATTAGGGTTAAAGCCGGCAAGTGCCTTGTACATCTTGCCCTAGATGGGTATTTCCTCCACTTCATGGACTGTTTGGTTAAATCCCTCTAAGTGTCTTTTAGGGGTTATTAGACAGTCAAGGTCTGTTCTTAAGTGCCTTCTGGGTAAACTTTTCTTAAGAAGAAAAGTAGGAGACCTAAGTGTACCTGGTCTCTATAGCTCATCTACGTGTTTGGAATTGAATATTGTTGAATCTATGATTGGTTGATTTGGAATCATAACTGGATATTAGTCTTTGCTAGGAAGTTTTCTCTTATTTATTTACTTCTTTATTATGCAATTAGTTTAATTAGTTTTAGTTCCCAAACTCCAAACCCTCTTTGTTTCTTTTATTTATATCTGGTCTTTGTCTAGTTTACGTCTTGCTAATTTTCTGCGGATCGAACCTCTTACCATTATCTTCAATTTTTTTTATAGCTAGTGATAAGTTGTAATTATTTTTTACGGCTTCAACAACCGATCAATTTCCCTTCAAGTCTTGTAATAGTTAGCTAACCACAAATCAAGACTAGAACCTTATGAGAAGAGAAGGTTTCGGCTACAATACTTGTGTTCATTATCATCTTCCTTGCGCAAATCCGAGCACAAGTCCATCCTAGCCTAGCCCAACTCTTACAACATAAGTAACCCCCAACTATACTTAAGAAAGTCTATATTAACTTTTAGAAAGAGTGCCCATAGAGGTCAATTAAATGGCAAACCAGCAACACCTACACATTAAAAAAATTAAGAGAACAGAGATTAAGTTTGTAAATCTCCAAATGGGCATAGATGTACTTGTGCAGAGACCAGATTTTTTTATAGATATGTTTATTCGTATAAATATGAAAAAAGATGGGGGCATTGGTTCAGGAGATGGAAATGCAAGAGAGAAGGTTTAAGGGCTGAAGAGATAAAAAAACAGCATGTTTTGAAGAAGATACGAACATGCCATATGCTAATGAGGCATTCAATTTGAAAAACAAAATCTCAACGCTTTCAACACAGGACCATGTGGACCTTCAACATCAAGATTTGTTAAACACAAGTCCATTAAGTCAAGAACTTCGTAATGTCGAGATGGAAATTGCACAAGCTACTCCTTTTACTAGTCGACGTGTGCAGTTCGGGAAGGATATAATCAAAATAATGCATGAAGAAGGGAGGATCAAAAGGTGACAACTTACATGATATTATGAATTGACTAGATGCACATTCTGAGCTTGTTGGAGCATTCTTTGCATGACCACTTTTATGAGTATAAATTGATTGGCAAGAGAATTTCAATTACTCATTAAATATTAGTACTAACTACTGCTTAAGCACTGGTATGGTTCATTTGTTAAAACTTAAGATTAAGGATTCACTACGCTAATTTCTAATTCTTACTACTTAATTAGTACAATTTATAAAAGAATGAATTTGAAGGCAAATTGTGTGGTAGCCAAATTATAATGGATGATTTAATTTTAGTGTTGATATCCCTTTTCCCTTTTATATGTTTCTTGATAGTAGTGAGATTAACTAAACAAGGAAAGCTCGCCCAATTAATTCATCAAACAAATTCCACTTTTCATGGTCGGATTTATAGGCATGGTATTTCCCATGAAATGTTTGAAGTGCACATTTCTGATTGTCCTCTTGGCTATGAGACTGCTCATGGGACGTTTAATCGGCTCATCCATGGTCGTCCTCATAGTCATCCGCAAATCACCCAATAAATCACCACTAATTGGACTTATTATACCAAAAAGTAAGAAAAAAAATAAGAACTTAAATAAAAAAATTTAACCAAAAATAATAATAATTAAACATTAATGCAAAATTCATGCAAACTATTTATAGACCGAAAAAGGATTTGCTTAGAAAAAAGTAGTTAATCCAATTCAATATTCCTTTCATTCCAAACAAAATATTCGTACTATAATTGATTTGAATTCAACTCTAATACTTTCATATTTATTCCAATCACATGAATTCATTTAGAAATCAACTGAAGTTAATTCTATTTGATGAATTGAATTCGATTCTACATTCAAAATGTAAGGAAAAAAAGAATGGTAAATAACTTAAACTCATGAGATCAATAGAGTCATAAATCCACCAAAATTGCAACAACTAATTATGCTCGGGGAGTAAAAAACTAGGCACTAAAGAACTATTTAAATAACGAAGAAAGGACGGGTTTAACATAACTTATAGGAGAATGCTAGATTGATTTTCCAAACCAGTCTCTCAGACTTAGGGAATGATGTGACATGGTAAATTTGTAAATACAGAATGACAGTTTCGTAAAAAAAATGATCATTTTATTTACAAATTTACCATAGCACATCATTCCCCAAGTCTGAGAGACTGGTTTGAGAAACCAGAAGCATTGTCCTAACTTATAAGCACCTCTATCACATCGGACTTACAACCACTTATGATCTCATTTTATTATTCCACATTTCTCCATCATATATTCCTCCTTTGCTATTTTGCTGCTAACCTCTCATGAATCATTATAATTTTATAATACTGCTCTCAAATTTTGAGTCCATATTTGTAATTAGTAACTAATTTACTCAAACAATGTATATAACCAAAAAAACACTAATATTTTTATTATTTTCTCTTAAATATATATAATATTATCACGTACTGGACCAATAATTGAGAGCCAAAAAGAAAGATTTTCGTGTAAGATTTTATCTCTTATCCTAATATTTTATATTTTTATTTACCATGAAAAAAGTAAAAGAAGAAATAAAAAATAAAATTAATAAAATGAAATGGGTAAGGTATATAAAAAATTCTATGTTTCAAACATTTTCACTTTGGTCCCTGTAAATTTAAGATTTGCAATAAAAAACCTAAAGTTCCTAAAAACTACAATTTTAACCTTTTATAAAAATTAAATTGGAGAAAAAGTGTAACATTTATTATAAAATCAACGTAAGTGAAAAAATTGAAAAAATGCTAAAATTTTAAAATTAAAAGAAATTGCAATCTTTTAAAATCTTTTAAAAACAAAACAAAACAAATACTAGTAAAATAAATAAATAAATCAATATTAGAAGAGAGAAACTAAGCGCACATCACTCTCTCTGCCTTAGGAATACCCACCCACCCAATTCAAAAAAAAAAAACAAATTGCTATTGCTGTTACTTGTTAATATCATCACTTCTTTCTTATCCTTGAGCAGCACAGCAAAACCCAATTTTTTTGAGGATTGAACATCAGTTCCCTTTCATGGCAGCGCAAGGGCAAGGGCAGGTGGAGGTCCATGGGCAGGTTCAGCCTTCTATCGACGCCGCCGTTTTGGACGATATAATAAACCGTTTGCTAGATTTCAGGCAAACAAGGTCAGTCAAGCAGCAGCAGGTCCAGCTCAACGAGAACGAGATCCGCCTACTCTGCGCTGTTTCCAAAGAAATCTTCCTCCAACAGCCCAATCTCCTTGAACTCGAAGCCCCTATCAAGATCTGCGGTACCATTTGTTTGCCCCCCCTTCTTCAACCCTTCCCCGTTTGCGTTTTTTGCTTTACTTGCGTATCGTATTGGTTGAGATGCTTGTTTATTGTTTGGGTTGCTCCTTACTCTGCTTTGTGTCGTTGCGTTATATGAATTGTTTTGTCAAAAGTTTGATATTTGGGTAAAGTAGGTTAGTTGAGGTTAATTGATTACAGATGTTTTTCTCGGAAGTTTCGAGTTAACTAATCAAGTTTACTTCTTTTTGGCATTAAGCAACATGAATCAATTGCCCTTACATGATAGATACGTCTGTTGCCTAGAGATATTCAAACTGCTGTCTAGAAGTAATTTAGTATTCTCCAAACAATCATAAGATTGTTTGTGAAATGTGTAGCTCAGGCTCGGCTTATTTGTTGAACAAGTTTGAAAAAGCGACAAAGGGGGTCATTCTGTGTCAGTGAAAGCTTTGAATCATAACATGGTGTAAATAAATGAGTGTTTTTTTAGCTCAAGCAGTTGGGTGCTCACTTATGCTTCAGTTTTTAACGACCCCACAATTGCTTGTAGCCAACCATGTAATATTGATGCTAATTCTTACTCCAGCATGGAACAAAAATGAATTGCTTGGAGTTGAGTCCAAAGATGCTTGTGAAAGACTTACATTTTGCACAATTGTTTCTTTCCTCATCTGTTGTAAGCTTGAATCTTAGGTTGATTGTTGTAGTTTTTGTAATATTGTTCTTATTTTGTATGTGCTTTATGAGTGCTAAGGCAGTATGGATCATGCAGCTTATATTCTTAATATGCAAATTTTGTGACGTTGGTGCAGATCATAGATGCATGAAACTTTTGAAGTTATGAATTAGTATGCAATAGCTACATTTTGTGGTTGAAAACAATATGAGAAAATGGCCTTGTTATGTATAGCTGATGTTGTACTGTCTTACGAATTACCTTTGTAGAGCCTCTTTCAGCGGGTTGCAACATAGTAGGGTTTTTTCTTTAGTTCAAGATATTGACTTCCTGATTGCTTGTGTGAATTCCCAAAGACCAACCTGAAGAAGAGTAGGGAAGACATGGGATGGTTGAGAAAGATATGGGAGATTAAGGCGCATCATCTGGAGAGGAAATCTCATCTATAATACCTTCCCAAGTAGTTTTAGTCACAACTTTTAGATAAAAAAATTAAGTCCGGGATAGCTGGGTGGTTTATGCTGTTGAAATATTTTCCTGTGTTTCCATAGGTTGAGCAACTTGCCAATAGATGCTTACAGATAGGTGGACTATTTGGTGCTAGATACCAACTTGGCCTTTTGTATGGATACAGAAAATAGATTCCTTATCCTTCCATTTACATTATCAAACATTGAATGGAGATTTTAATGTTGTAATAGTAGGAGCTCCTTCATTTTGTACCCATGTCCAGTTTGATGCTGGTAAGCTTGTTTCTTTGGATACTTGATTGTGGATGAATTACTTGAGGAAGCATTAAATTAACAGATTGAAGTCCTATTCCACTATGAGTAACCTTTTTGTTATAGATATTTAAGTCACTTAATGCACCACATTGAAGTGAAAGTCTTTTGAACTTGAGCTTAAAAAGGTAAATTCAGTTGTGAAACTTCTATGAAATACTAGTGAAACCTGCAGTTTCATGCTTGCATTAGCGCCAAACTGCAAAGTACTTAGGATGCTTTTTTTAATTTTTAATTTTTTTTAATTTGTGAGCATGAGGAAATGTAGATCAAAAGTGAAGAAAACTTTTGGGGATCAACTGTGAAACAGTTTCCATGTTGCTTTCTTCTTTTGATTTCTTGACCCTAAATAGATTTGATGTTCTAAAAGAACTTTCCCTCAAGTTGTTTTTTTCAATTAGTTTCTGAATAAGAGCTTAAGAAGTATCGAAGTGAGAGCTACTGGTGGAGAAAAGACAAAAGCAGAGAGAGCTAATGACCTGACTTTGCAGTGCTTTATTTGGATTCTGTTTGGCATGCTGTTATATCTCCACCTTAAGCAGTCTTATCTTCTTTTTAAATTTTATTTATTTATTTATTTATTTATTTATAGGAATCGGAAGTTAGAAGACTCAAACTTGAGCTACCCCTCCTTGCTTTGCAGCAAGTACCACTGAGCTACTAGGTCATTTGTACCTTAAGAAGTCTTCGAATGCATATTAATTAATTGGAGCAATCTTCACATATTTTTGCATATATAACAAGACCTTTTAATATTCTTGCATGTTCTTTTCTTTGAAGTTGAGTGTTGTTAATTGTAATGGTCTTTCCCCATTTGGATTTCCAGGTGACATTCACGGGCAATATTCTGATCTTTTGAGGCTGTTTGAATACGGGGGCTTTCCTCCCAGTGCCAATTATTTGTTTCTTGGTGATTATGTGGACCGCGGCAAGCAGAGTTTGGAAACCATATGCCTTTTGCTTGCCTACAAAATCAAGTACCCAGAGAATTTCTTTCTTTTAAGAGGAAATCATGAGTCTGCATCAATTAATCGAATTTATGGATTTTATGATGAATGTAAACGTCGGTTCAATGTGAAAGTATGGAAGACCTTTACTGATTGTTTTAACTGTCTTCCTGTTGCGGCTCTTATAGATGACAAGATATTGTGCATGCATGGTGGCCTTTCGCCTGATCTAATAAGTTTGGATCAAATTAGGAACTTATCCCGTCCAAGTGATGTTCCCGATTCCGGTTTGCTCTGTGATTTACTTTGGTCTGATCCTGCTAGGGATGTTTCAGGCTGGGGCATGAATGACAGGGGGGTCTCCTATACCTTTGGGCCAGATAAGGTGTATGAATTCTTGACGAATAATGATATGGACCTTGTTTGCCGTGCACATCAGGTTAGTGAAGAACACTTTTTCTTCTGCTCTATTGATTCTAGAGGTTTACCACGGTGCTTTTTCATTTTTGTTTCTTGTTAGGTTGTGGAGGATGGATATGAATTCTTTGCTGAGAGAAGACTTGTTACAATATTTTCTGCTCCCAACTATTGTGGTGAATTTGATAATGCTGGCGCAATGATGAGTGTTGATGAAACCTTAATGTGCTCTTTCCAAATACTAAAGCCTGCTGATCGAAAGAAATTCACATGACACAGATATTGTCTTTGCTCCTAGTCCAAGTAACAACTACCATTGTAAGTTTCATGTTTTTCTCCCCTGTTATGGTAACTGATTTTCTTGCTTCAATGGCATGTTTTTCATTTTGCTTCTGGCTGCTTGTGTTGCTTCCCTGTAGTTGTTGATGTGGCTACTTTTAGTTTTACTAAATTCTTTTTAGCCATTGTATTTACCTGTTAGGAAATAATAAAATCTGAGAATTGAATTGGCATGCATTTCTACAAGTATAGATATCTGAAGTGTGTGATAATTTTTACATCTCACATGCTCTCACAGATGCTTAAATTAAGTCTTTGGTTAGTCACTGGCAACTAAGAAGTTGTTATGGTAGTTCAAGGAACTTGAAGCATTTACTCATGTGCAAGATAAAACGTGTATCTCTAGTGTAACCCCCATTTTTCTGTGTCTTTCAATGTAATTGCTTCATTTCTGCTATCAGGCTATTGCCACCATAGAGGTTTTAAACCACCGCCTTTCCTGATCACATGTTAATGTGTAACCCTCATCCTCAGATAGCGATTATAAAATATATTTTTTAATTGTTCTGTGCAGCATAAGGCAAGATCTTAAATACTAAACAAATAATTTCTAAATGTACACATAGCAGTTCTTGAATTTTTCAGTTATGAGCAGAATGCTGCAGGACTGGGTCATCTGCTACACTTTTCATGTGAAAGGGAATTATTGTGGGTTCTCAGAATTTCATGAGGCCGTTTCTCCTTATTTGGGTCCCTTTGGGACTGGGGGATGTGATGCTGTGGTACATGGGAAATGTCAGATGCAGTGATGGCAAATCTTAGTTTCTAGATTCATTAAATTATAATGAAGTGATCTTAAATTTAACACAATTTTCATGCTGGTAGCTGAATTCCTGAGCAAAATTCTGTACACTTGCTGATTGGAACTGTCAAATTTCATTTGAACCATTAAAACCTGTGTCTTAGAAATCCACGCCTTTCCCCTCTTGTGCTTTTTTTCTCTCTAAATGTCATTAGAGTGATAAGTTCTTTGGACTGTATCCATCAGCAACCTTTTCAAGAACTGATGTCTGTGCAAATGTAAGGGATTGTGAAACATAATGCAGATTTGACTTTGTGTTTTAGATGTTTTTGTTTGACATGGTTGCTCTGTCTTGCAACGGGTTTGGTCTGCTTTGAAATATTGGTGTTTATCATAATGTAAATTGCCCATAATAAACTATTCATGCTACATTTGCTTGCCATTTCGTTAAGGCTGCGTTGCTTCCTTGCAGAACTCTCCATTTATGGTTCGAGGGGAAACGTGGGAAGATAAATGCTGGCATTGGATCTTCTTCAACTTTTAGGTGCTGCCAGCATGATTTTGTTATGTTTCTCGGGTCAATGGCTGGCGTTATTCATTGACGATTTTGCGTTTCAAGGAGTCTTCCTGCTTCATTGTCTAGTGCTAAGCTGTTTGTTAGGGTGGGGTGGCAACGGCCAGAAGTTGAACAGCCTTTCAAGTTTTCTCACGGAAATTATTGATATCCATGTAGATACATTTTTTTGGCTGTAAATGACCGCTCTAATACACTGAAAAAATTGTCTTGGTTTTGCATTGGCGGGTTGGAAGCAGCCTAGAATCAGACACTTGCAAACTTAAGCTGAAGGCGCTTGCTCCTAACTTCCTACCTTTATATTCCAATTGTCAAACTTCTCTATTCGCACATCTCGTTTATTGTCTTTGGAACTTGATTTGCATCACTTTTAGGATAGACTTTTGTTCAAAACCCTTTGTTTACAATTCAAGCCCTAACCTATGAATTAATCGTTTCAAGCTGAGTTTAAAATTATCATTGAATAACATTGACATGATTTTGAGGTTTTCTTGTATTTTTCTCAGTGAATGATCACATCGCAATCAATTGGGGCTAATATCAAAATCACCTTTCTACGTTGAGTTAGCTGAAAAATAGAAACATTAACATCATGACAAGTTTTTTATAGGCTGCTTGCAACTGTAGAATTACATGAAGTTTGATCTTTTTTATTGAAAGTATTGTAAAAAGATTTTCGGTGCTAGACTGTAAATCGTTAACAATTTCTTTCTTCACTTAAACTATCACGAAATCACATGATCTGTCATCTAAATCTTATTAATCCTCTCTTGTTTACTAAAATTTCAAATTCCTTTTCCCGTATATAAAAATGTATCTAGCGGAAGGAGAGTAGACCTGTGATGGGAAACAATAGAAACATCTCATTCACAAAATTATCCACCATTTTTTTTTAAAATCTTCACTTTTAACCCATATAGATATATGCCTAATTCCAATTCATCATCTTTAATATTAAATAAAATGATTTATACCTATGCTTCTTAAGGCAGACTATTTTTTCAAAATACATTAATGGTTGTTCTTATTTCTATAATTGGAATGCAAAAAATGCACAATTGTTAAACTTAAAAAGATTGGAGGTAAAAGTTGAACATAACTTAAGCTTGAAAAGGGTTCTAGGTTAAGTTTGCTGTTTTAGATAATTTTTCTTTTTAATTTTCTTAGCAAAAATAAAATAAAATTGTTTTAATATAATCCTACTTTCCCAAACGACAGGTAGTGTTCTTTAAAGTCGGCTAATCCCTTTTTTTCCAAATATATTTATTAGGTTGTTATATTGTATGGTGACTGGTGGTGAGTACAGAGTTTTAATTCCCGCATAGCCCCAATCCTTCTATGCTCTGAGAGAAAACAGAGAGCACAAGCGAGGCCAAAGACAGGACAAGAATGTTCTTCCACATTGTACTGGAGAGGAACATGCAGTTACATCCTCGGCACTTTGGCCGTAACCTCCGCGATAATCTCGTCTCCAAGCTCATGAAAGACGTCGAAGGCACCTGCAGGTCCCTTTTTTTAATCTTTATTATTATCATCATCTTCTTGATTGCTGTTACTAGCACCTCATCATCGTTCTTATGCCTGAAGACAAGAACCCACTAATCCTATTTAGAAAAGGACTTGATGGGGTTGTTAATTTTCCAATTGATGACGGTTTATTTTGAGGCTGGGTTGTGATTTAGGTTTTCTTTTGCGTGGCTGCAGTGGTCGACATGGGTTTGTGGTGGCGATAACAGGCATAGAGAGCATCGGTAAAGGGTTGATCCGAGACGGGACCGGGTTTGTGACATTCCCTGTCAAGTATCAGTGTGTTGTGTTCAGGCCTTTTAAGGGAGAGATTTTAGAAGCTGTTGTTACCATGGTGAACAAGGTACACGGTGCTTTTCTGCTTTGTGTGCGCTGAGAGAAGTTTATTGATGGACAAACAAACGTCTACTGCTTTGATTATAATTTAGTTTTGTCAACTAAATCGTAACAAAGAAAAAGAGGATGTCTTTGGTTTTGCCTATCCCAAGACCCTAAAGCTTTGACCTTGGGATCTTTCAACTATGACTTAGGAGCTCCACCACTCTGAAAACTCACCGCTTCTCATTTGTCAGCTTAAGTCTGACATTTGGAGGCGAGCCTCATCTCGTTTTTTCTTGTATTTTAGCATTCCTAGATTTCTAGCATTCGAAAAATGAACTGCATGGATGTTGGTTGTATCTTATAAACAGCAATGTAGAAAGAAATCACGGCTAGAATGAAATCATTATGGATTGTTGTTTTATGGTGAACGAGTAACTTACTCAAAGTTTTGCAGATGGGATTTTTCGCAGAAGCTGGACCGGTTCAAATTTTCGTTTCAAATCATGTAAGTTTTGCATTTTACTTTATCACGGTATCTCCTACAAGATCCTTAACTTTATGTTTGTGCTACAATCTTGCTCTTTCTGTGCACTCTTTATTTTTTTTGCTTACTTATGGTGTAAGAATTGTGTATAAAAAGCAGCATTTTTAGGAATGATGTGCTATTTTTGGAATGCATGACTGTGGAAACTACTACTTTGCTTAGGGTCTAGTGACTGGAGTATATCATGCTATTGGAAGCTAAAAATGGGAGAATCTAGGACTTCTCTTGTCAATCGATTATGTCTTCCATTTTTTTTCTGGTGAAAGATGAATTGTATGGCCGCAGAATGTCTCACTTCATTACCCTCTTTTTCTGGATTCTTCTTTCCAGTGAAACCAACTACAGATTTTTTAACTTGTGTGTTTTATTCATACTGTAGAATAGATTTCCCAAAGAATTGACCTATTGTGAATAAAGTTAAACTTTTGTAATTTTTTCATCTTTTTGTTCAGTCTTTTATTTTTTCATGTTTCCTTGTTTGTTGATGATTTATTTTAAATTCTGGTGTAGAAAATTTTAATTGTCATCTATTCTTATGTGTCTTCCATTCTCTTGTCCTGCTTATAATTTTTTGTGTTCTGTTTAAAGAGAATGTAAATGATCAATTTGTTTCTTCCAATCCTAATTTACATGCATGAACTGTGATTTTATCCATAATCACATCTTATTTAGCTGTGTTCTTGCTCTGTCTTCAGTTGATACCTGATGACATGGAGTTCCAATCTGGAGATATGCCAAACTATACCACTTCCGATGGATCAGTATGCTACCTTTCCTGCTTTTGGAAGATTTAATTAGCTATTTTTTAGTGTACATTTGTGACTGACCCCTTCTACATCTTTCAGGTTAAGATTCAAAAGGATAGTGAAGTAAGATTGAAGATAATTGGGACTCGAGTTGATGCTGTAGAAATAGTATGTGCTAAAACTCTCGTCTTTACTTTACTGTTTGATAACTTGACTGGTATTTGTATCAGGCATAAGCTACAACGTGATCCCTGCTCTTTAGGGTTTGCATTGCATGTGTGCCTGTGTAACTAGGGGCTAAAATTGTTAGTTATTTCATTTTAGGTGCTAATCAATAATGGCTTTTGATACCGGGTGAATTTGTTAAATTTGAAAGGAGTAATGAAAGCCAAATTCTATTCAAAGAAAGTTCATAATTTTCCATTTGTATGTAGGTTTCTGATTATGTGATTTAGTCAACTTGTATTACTAAAGAATAGGTTGGTATAGAACAAGGAGCCTGTGCATGGATCATTAGAGATCAATTCACCAGTTTCATCAGACATGCCTGTATTATAGTATTACTTCATGCCTTGCATTTCCCCTGAGATGAAGAAAAAGCTTAGGTGTGTTACTGTAAGTGTATTTCCGTAAATGATGGTATCTTCATGGCTTTATTGCTACATTGTCTACTTGTAATTGATGTAGAAACATTATTCTTGCTTTTCGATTTGCGTGGTTAGTATTCTACTTTTTATGCTTCCGACTTGTCAGTCTTTTGGGCTAAACTAGTTCTGTTGATGATGATGCTCTAATGATTGTCCAAAATTGATACACTGTGTATAGCTTATTCTCAATACATTGTGTACAACTCTTGGTTTTGTTGCAGTTTTGCATTGGTACCATTAAGGATGATTTCCTTGGTGTGATAAACGATCCCGCTGCGTAGGGAAGTTGTGGACAGGAACTTACTTCCATCAGAGGGACTGCACTGCGTAATCTTCCCCGGCGTTTCGTTGCTGCTTTTATAGTTTACGGCGTGATTTGGCATTTGTGGTCTCAATTATCATGTACTAGTTAGCACTGTCTAATTGTTAGACAACACTTTTTTCCAACTTTCTTGTTCCCAAGTCCTAACTGGTGTTCAATGCCCTTTGTTGTAAGGAGCTTAATGCCTGACACTTGGCTTAACAGAAGAAGAAAAAAAGGACAAGGAATATAGGACACAACAGGAGTTGAAGCAAGATCAATGTCAATGGGGATAATCTTTTCCTGTTTTTAATGGGTTTTTATTTACATAGATGACTATTCAAATGTAGTCTGTCCTACGTTGTTAGTAATTGAGAATGGTTAGTAAGGATTTCTCAGTAACAAAATGTCAGTTTACTTTAACCAAAAAAATGACCAGTTTAGTCCAAAGTAAGTACAAGGTGGATGCGTCTGTTCTCAGATTGGGTTTTTATTTATTTTATTTTATTTTATTTTATAGTATATATATAGAAATAAATTCTACAAATTTTTCATACTATTTGATTCTGACATGTCAAAATATGAAATATTTGTAGAATTTGTTTGAGAAGTTATGTACCATTCTCGATTTTCCATTTTAACATGTACACAAAGATCGTCCGACCAATGAGAATAACAAAATTTAAAATTTACAAATTCTAAAAACCTAGGTAATGGTGGGTGAACTCTGAGTAGACCCGCTTACATGTAACTACCCACTAATATTATGTCATGATATTATTGGTTGGGCAATCCTAGTGAAAATTTCTCGATTTGTTGGTATGTAAAACATTTGGTATGCATTAAGTGATGAGTCCCTCGAGTAAATTAATATATATCACTCATATTTTGACACATCAATTAGTATGAAAAGTTTGTAGATTTTTGTTTCCAAGTATAGTACTACTTTTTTTTTTTTTTGCTATAAAAACTTTATTTTGAATGATATTTATTTTTCGCTTTAAAAACTCAATGCATAGCATATTTATTAAAACCGCACTGGACAGGCTTGTTCGAACGGTAAATTGGCAACCTAGACTCTTCACATGTTCGGTCTGATATTATTTTACAAAAAACGGTTGAATTGAGAAAAATTGGTCGAACGTGCTCAACCTAGAGTTTTTCCTGTTTTTTTTGAGTTTTTTTTTGTTGTTGGTATTTTTATGATATGAATATGCATTTTTATATTTCATTAAACTAACTGCACACTCAAGTTGAACCATTGATCAATGACCTAAAAATTCGAACCATATGTGTCATATTCAGTCATAATTATCCTATTGAAGCAAGATCAATGTCAATAAGTGTAGTCTTTTCCTGTTTTTCAGTTGTTCTACTTCTACATCTCAGTTGCTGCTTTTTTTACTAGGACATTAACATTTTACTACTAAATTAGGTTATTTATTTACCGTGATGACTATTCAAAATTTAGTCTGTCCTATTTTATTCAAAAAAAAAATATTTGTCCTACATTGAGCCGGCTGTCTTCGCCAGCTTAACACGAGATTTTATTGCTTATAAAAAACAATACATGATTTTATTGCTTTTTTCATCTTTTTTTTATAAAAAAATTGTTATATACATATTCATTAAACCAACGATTAATTTTGGTTGAACTAATGATGCTAGAAGTTATGTGTTATGTTTAGTTTTGGTAAACCATCTATCAGTTCTATAGTACAATAGTAAAGCATAAGCACAAAGTGCAATGTAGGGCCTATTTTTGGAATATTGTATTGTGTTGTGTTGTGTTATGAGGTATTATGTTGTAAGTTGTATACTGTGAAAAAAGTGTTTAATAATCAAGTATTATGATAACGCTTTTAAAATAAACAAAAAAAAAGACCAAAATAAGCACAAATGTACTAACAAATTAAAACGGCCACGTATTTATAATTATGATAACACAAATGATTTAATTTTATATATTTATTTCTACATTAATGAATTAATATAAATTATAAAAATAGATAAAACTCATTTTTAAAATATTTTTTAAAAATGGATATATAATTACTCAACTTTATAAGGAAATTATGATTTTATAATTTATAATTTATTTTGATTAATATATAGAGGCAGAAAATCAAATTTAATTGTAAAGAAATTCTAAATGAAAAATGCTATTTAGGTTGAATTGTTGGATTGAATTGTTGGGTTGAGTGCCACGTCATTTAAAATTTCTTTCTTGACTAACTCCCTCTTCGACATCATTTCCACAAGACCATTTCAGATTTCTTTCTTTTCCTCCTCCCTCTTCGACGCACAACAAATTTACTGTTAAATAAGCCAATACAAGAATTCTCAAATTTCTCATAAAAATTTAAAAATTTAAACCCAGAACCAAGCATCTAAGCTCTTGTCATCCACATTCACTACTTACACTATCAACAATTAGACAGAAAACCCATAAAACAGAAAAGAATTTTTTTTTTTGCTTTCACCTGAAAATGCGGCGGTCGGTGCTGTCGGATTCACTAGGTTTGGGATCGGTGGCTGTCGGATTCGCTAGGAAACCCGGTCGGTGGCGGAAATCCAGTCGGGTTATGGAGGTCGCTAGGTTAATGGACAGATCGGGTTTGGAGGACGAGGGAGGAAGGAAGAGGAAACCCGGTCGGTGGCGGCTAGGTTTGGAGCGAGCGATTGGATTTGGGCTGAGGAGGAAAAGAAGTTGTGCGTCGAAGAGGGAGGAGGAAAAGAAGTTGTGCTGTGCGTCCAAGAGGGAGGAGGAAACGACATCGAAGAAGAAAGAAATTTTGAATGACATAGCACAACATTTCAACCCAACTCTTCAACCCAAATAGTATTTCTCATTCTAAATTGAGAGAAGAAAAGAAGAAGTGAATCCTATAAAAAGTACACCTGTTTACGTCGTTTTTTTTATGGAAGCCAAAAATAGCTAAAAGTTGTTGTGTTTTAAAAACACAACAATACGAAACAACCTCTAAATGCTTATAAAATTTGTGCACCAATATACAAGGGCGGAGACAAGGGTTATGATTCTTATGTTAGATTTGCGTATACTTTATCTTAATTTTTTCATGTAACTACATCCAAGACCCTTAAAAAAATTTATGAGTTTCTTTTAAGTCCCTTGAGTATTAAAATTCATATAACCCTATTTTATTTGTAAAACAAATCCACATTTGCCCCGCCCTTTCCTTAGGAAATTTCTCAAGAGTTCCTAATACAGTCCTAAAGTTTTTAAATTTTTAACCGATCATACTTTTATTTACCTAAAAAAATTATATTTCACCTCCAAAATCTAGTTGGACTTTAAAAATAATTTAAAATTCAAGTTAACTTCTTAATATTAATGATAACTAAATCAAAACTTTTTAAACGTTTTATTTATTTTTATAATTTTCTAAAAATGGTTCTTAAATATTCTATATATGTCATTTTTTTATATTAAGAAATACAAAAGTATAAAAATAGTAATACAATTTTTCTACTTAGTGCCATGTAGTCCCCAAAATAAATAATCCAACTTTACCCATGACTTCAGTCCATGTAAAATATTTTTTCTAGCTCCGCTCCTACTAGTATACATGCATATATAGAGGCAGAACTATTTCTTTAAAAGAAATCGATATATATGTCCACTGCAATTTAAGAAATATATATCTTTCATTAATTTTTATTCTTATTTTTGTTCATTTAAATAAAATATTTTGATTTAGCTCTGTCACTATATAATATCGAGATGCCTATAAAAATTGATACAATAATAACAAAACTAAAATGCTCACCAAAACGGGACGGGGAACATTCAAATCCACCGTTCATTTTATTACATCTCTTTGTTCCCCATGATTATCATAATCAACATAACAAAAATTAATAATAATAGTCAACATAGTTTTCTCGTTTACTCTGTTTTCCTGGAGAAAGCGCCGTTCCTGCGTAAGTTTGTGGAAAAAAAAGAAAAAGAAGTATATGAGGTAAGTAACAAAATTCAAAGTTTAGCGGAAGTAGTCTTAGCACCAGAAGTGGTGGCTCCAAATACAAAAAAATGTGGGCATTTCACTCTCCCAAAACCCCTAAGTCACCTTCTCTGCCTGCTCACTTCACTCCTTCACCTCCTAAACCTCCAATTTGCTTCGTCTCCTTAAACTCCACCTCCCTTACTTCCACTGACAACAATAACCAACTCATACAATCTCTTTGCAAGCAGGGCAACTTAAAACAAGCACTTAAGCTCCTCTCTGTAGAGCCAGACCCAACCCAACAAACTTATGAGCTCCTAATTCTCTCCTGCACCCACCACAACTCTCTCCTTGATGCGCAACGCGTTCACCGTCACCTTCTTGCAAATGGGTTTGACCAAGATCCTTTCCTGGCCACCAAACTCATCAATATGTATTCGTTTCTCAACTCAGTGGACGATGCGCGCAAGGTGTTTGATAAAACTCGGAAGAGAACTATTTATGTCTATAATGCGCTCTTTCGCGCACTTACTTTGGTGGGCCACGGAGAAGAGGTGTTGAACATGTATCGTAGAATGAATTCTATTGGAGTTCCCTCTGACAGGTTCACTTATACTTATGCCCTTAAAGCAACCTGTGTTACTTCAGATTGTTTTCTATCATTGTTAAAGAAGGGGAAGGAGATTCATGCTCATATTTTGCGGCATGGATATGAAGGTTATGTCCATATTATGACTACTTTGGTCGATATGTATGCAAGGTTTGGCTGTGTCTCGAATGCTAGTTATGTTTTTAGAGAGATGCCAGTGAAAAATGTGGTTTCTTGGAGTGCTATGATCGCATGTTATGCGAAGAATGGGAAGGCTTATGAAGCATTGGAGCTTTTCAGGGAATTGATGCTTGAGAATGAAGACTTGTGTCCGAACCCAGTGACAATGGTCAGTGTGCTTCAAGCCTGCGCTGCTCTTGCGGCTTTGGAACAGGGGAGGTTGATACATGCCTATATTCTTAGGAGGGGTCTTGATACTATCTTGCCAGTTATTAGCGCGCTCGTTACTATGTATGCAAGATGTGGTAAGCTTGACTTGGGGCAGCGTGTTTTCAATCAAATGGATAGGAGAGATGTTGTTTCCTGGAATTCATTGATTTCAGGCTACGGTGTTCATGGATATGGTAAGACGGCGATCCAAATTTTTGAGGAGATGAGCTACAATGGTGTATTGCCAAGTTCTATATCGTTTGTCAGTGTATTGGGAGCTTGCAGCCATGCCGGACTTGTTGAGGAAGGGAAGAAGCTGTTTGAGTCTATGTTTAAAGAGTATGGGATACGTCCTAGTGTAGAGCATTATGCTTGCATGGTGGATCTTCTTGGACGTGCTAATAGGTTACAAGAAGCAGCTAAAATTATAGAGGATATGCGTATTGAACCAGGACCTAAGGTCTGGGGTTCTCTTCTTGGTTCGTGTAGGATTCACTGTAATGTTGAGCTTGCAGAGAGAGCAAGCAAGAGACTCTTTAAGATTGAGCCTACAAATGCCGGGAACTATGTGCTTCTCGCTGATATTTATGCTGAAGCCGGTATGTGGGATGAAGTGAAAAGAGTGAAGAAGGAACTAGAAGCTAGGGGGTTACAGAAAGTCCCGGGTCGAAGTTGGATTGAAGTTAAAAGGAAGATCTACTCATTTGAGTCCATTGATGAGTTTAGCCCACAGATTGTACTGCTTCATGCTTTGTTGGTTAAACTGGCAACTGAGATGAAAGAGAAAGGCTACGTGCCACAGACGAAAGTGGTACTTTATGATCTTGGCACAGCGGAAAAAGAGCAGATAGTATTAGGGCATAGTGAAAAGCTAGCTGTTGCCTTTGGACTCATCAATACCAGCAAGGGGGAAACCATTAGGATTACGAAAAATCTAAGATTATGCGAAGACTGTCACTCCTTCACAAAATTTGTTTCCAAGTTTGCTAATAAGGAAATTATGGTGAGAGATGTGAATCGGTTTCATCATTTCCGAGATGGAGTTTGTTCATGCGGGGATTATTGGTAATAGATATACAATAATCAATCTGATTTTTGTCTTCACTATAATTGTTTCTCAATAATATCAAGTGGCCATGTTTGATAAGAGTGCAGATTGCGGAGATACACTCATGCACAGGAGCAAAACGTCAAAGTTATATTGGGAAATTTAGAGGCTTGCACTTGATGCCTTGGCTTATAAGCTCATCCGTATAGACTTGAATATATGATGAAAACCTGTAATGTTCAAATCTTTGTCCATTACCACAGCTTTAATGACAATCAATTGATTGTGTCCCTTTTAAATGGGTTTTTGGAACTTGGCTATGTTTTTGATACATGACAACGAATATGGCAGGAAGAATATGAAGAACTAAATCCCCAGATCCTATTTTTGTGCAGCTGTTGTTTTGTGTCGGCCATCTATGGGGCTAGTAGACGAGTCGAAATATTTGAATGTCTCGATGGAGAGAATTTTTGAGTTGTTAATGTCTCCTTTTTCTGTGCCTTCTCAGTTGATCCTATTTTAGTGTCGAGGGGGTATCTGAGGTTCAATTTCAATCATCAAAAGTTACCCATATCCAACTGTTACAGAACTTATCAACTTTGCATCGCAAAACAGTGAATAAGATGGCCAATCGATAATTCACTCTAATATAAGGCCAACAGGTTTGTACCAGGGTGAAGATTTGAAGCATCAAACTACATGGTAAAGAATCATAAAACATGTAAAAATTCATTTACGATATAACGAATGAAGAATAAACAGTTACTATTGCGTTCCGAATTGTATCTATTGTTTCCTCTTTTGCTTAGTTGTTTGAACACTAATTAGAATCCCATTCACAATACTGCATCAGAAAAGTTCTTATCGAAGCATTGCAACAAGCTACTGAGAAGAACTATGCAACGCTGCAAGCTGTTTTTACTGCACGATTACAGAGCCATCCTGCTTCATTTTGATGAGATTGCTTTCAATGTTCCGAAGCACTGGCTTATAGCTACAAAGAGAAAAAAAGTTAGACTTGCACCAGATAGAATTTGTAACCCAAAAGAAGGATATCGAGAAATGAACTCACAGGCGTAGAAGACCATTATGTGCCTGCGTGGCTTGTTGGAGTTTTGCTGACAGCTGCATAACTTCTGCTGACAGTGCTTCTGCTTTGCTCTGTTCTTTAGCAAGTTGGATCTACGAGAAAAACACAACCATAAATTGATATGATTTTGGTCTCTACTAATTCATGGGAGCATGGTAAAGTCCAGACAAAGTGCTCATAAACCATTCCAATAAAACCTCCAATCCTCGAGGACATACCTTGAGGGAAAGAATTTCTGTTGGATGTACTGGCGAAGCACTTTCCTTGGCGCCAGGCCCCTGGGCTTCGGTTGAGCCTCTCAAGATGTCACTATCATTTGAGGGATGGATATTAGTTTGTTCAGCTCTCAACTTGTCAACAAATACACGAAGCTCTTCATTTTGCTTAAGACACTCCTTCAACTACAGAAGTCAACATGAAGCCCGCATTTTATCTCAAGAAACAGGATATCAGCAAAGCATGGCAAATGCCAGCAAACTTAATCAATATTTATAGTATAAGCAATGGTGACAAATACTCTCACCAAGTACAAGATGGAACATCAGCAACACAAGTGAGGTTATATTAATCTTTGGTTAAGACAGTCCATATCCAACCCACACACAAAGTTGAGAGGCTATTTCAAGCATAAACCATGTCAATGAACAATGCAGACAACTATATAAATTTTCTCGTCTGTCCATGTGTCCTGTTTTGCACAAACCAGACAAGTCTGCTCATCTATTATATACAACCACAGTAGATCAGCCATTTTGGTAGCTAAAAAGAAGATGACAGCAAAGAGTTTGCTCATTCAACATAGCCTACACAACAAAAATCAGTTTAATTCTACAGTGCAGCCTCTCAAAATCATGATAGATTCTACAATCTACAGAGTCTCTGCATTCCTAACAATCAGTACGGAAAATCACTTGTGATGGATTAGATATTCCTTACAGGAAGGGAGAAAACAAGATCATGGAGACATTTATCGTTTCTAAAAACACAAGACAGATTGAGCCAAGATATAATGAGAAATTACCTGATTTTCCCACTGCTTTGCTGTGGTCATTGCCTCTTGGCAGGAAGATGAAAGATTACAGTTTTCCTCAAATAGCTTCTCTATTTCAGAAGATTGGGAATCAATCTGCAAATAAAATAATTTATTAAAGTTACCATTAGAGAAGCAATGCAATTCTGAGTTCTAACTTCCATTCACTTATCAAATGATTAAGAAAAGAAAAGTCAATCCAAAAAATCAAAAGAAAGAAAACACAGCACCTCCATTAAAAGTTTTTGTCTACTACTTTCTAATCTCTCTACCGCCACAGCCATATCATGCAACTGCTGCTCAAGTTTCTCCTTATCTTCCTACAAAGGAAATAATAAAGTCAAACAAGAATAAAATAATAGCAACAAAACATTATTCCCAAACTGCATCCAAACTGCATCTACTATTGATCATGGACCAAGAATCATCAAATACTCTTTTTCTTAGGGATATTGATGAAAGATACTAAAAGAAGAAAAAAAGATACTAACATTACATAAGAGAGCCAATTTATGACATCAATATTGATCAAATAACAACCAAAAAAATTCTCTTACCACTGAAAATGCCTTATGGGCTACTTCTCCTGAGACTTCTTCTGCGTTATACAAACAGGAGTCAGTGCCTTGGAAAATAGGAAAAAGGAGTATGAATAAAAGCTATACGGAAATGGGTACCACTTGTGGATTTACATGATTGTATGCATGAAGTTATCAACCTAAAACCTAGAGATGGCAAAAACCTTCAAACCTACTAGGAAAGTAAAACGTTTCCTTTGGGAAGAGAAAACAAATCATGGGGTTTTACCTGTGGCTCTTTTAGATATAGTTGAAAGCTTCTCTTCCAAATCCTGCTTTTCAGCCACAAGCACAGAAATTCGTGTCTGCTCCTCTACTAATCGTTGTCGTTCTTGTTGCCTCATTACTGATTGTTGCTATAAGTTTTAAACTTCCATAAGAAAGTTGTAGTCTCACAATCAACATTCCAATGTGGAAATGGAGAGAGCAATTCTAACCTGTAGCTCAGATTTCACTGTAGCTAACTCCCTTTCTAGACTTTGCACCTGGTCTTGTGAAATGGCTGTAGAACTCACTCCACCAATGGAATTACTGATTGCTTGTCGTTGCATTGAGTTTAATTCTGCTCTCAAGGCTGCAGCATCTTCCTCCGCCTATAGCACAATAATTAATAATATTCAACTAATACTTTGTTTTATAGCCAAGCGGAGTTTGCATACCCTGTATTGCTCTTCTTCAGCTTCCTTTAGACGTTTCTTAAGTGTGCGAAGTTGGGCTGACAGGTCCTCCTACACTAAAACATCTGACTTTGTGAGTGTTCAGCCCAAAATAAAGCACTATAGAATGCATTAATGTAGTTTGTAAGGGTAAGTAGTGGATAAATAAGGTTTACCCGTGCAACAACTGCTGCATCTTTCTCTATTGCTACATCCTTGAGTGCTTTTCTTAAAGATGGTACAGTGGTTTGTTCCTACAAGTAACAACACTTTTAATTTGTATCTTTCTCAAAAGAAAAAACAAATAGAACCAATCTGAAATGAACCCTTAATGATGCATATGTAATTATGTCTTAAACATGAAATGACAGTAGATTGCATTTCCCCTATGGCAAAGTATGTCAATAAGAAGGCATTATATCACACAAAGCCTTACATCTGACACATGCCGAGAAGAGCTTAAATACTGTACTTCCTACAACAAGCATAAAAAAAGCAAGAGTGCACTTGCTTCATCCCTATGTTTTGCTTGACAAAAGGCAACACAATACATGAAGGATGTGAATGTTACCAAAGCTAAGCCGAACAATACAATATCAGGACACTTTGCCAGAGCATGCAATATTAGAAAATAAATGGATGAAAGAAAGAGTTAGTCCATTACCAAATCGTTTAAACGCTTCTGTAGATTTTCAATCTCAACATCCTTTGTTTGTAGCTGAAGTAGTAAAACAACAAAACTTTCAAATCTCAGCAAGACAGAAACTCCCCAAAATCATTCTCTTTGTTTTTTTGGTGATAAACCACACACTACAAAAAAAAGTAATCAGAATGACACAAAAACCTTCATGGATAACAGTTTGTTGTTCTCCTCCAAATCTGCATTCTTTCTAAGGGAGTCCTTTAGCTGGGATACTAAACCACTAACATCGGCCTGCACAAGCAATAGAAAAATACATTACAATCCAAACCAAACAAAAACGTTATTATATATTCAATACAGATTAATCCACATGAGAACAATGCAACCTCGTGGAGAAATGAAAAATGATGCCCACATTTCAATATTTATAACAATAAACAAGAGAAATACACTAAATAGAATCCACATACACAATGATGGAGAAGTGAATGCCTACCTCAGATAGGCGGTTCCCGCTCTCAGACTTTGTCATTCCTACATTATCTATGTAAAAATTCCGAAATCAGAGGAAAAAAACAGGAAACAAAGAGAGAAATCAAACAAATTTAGTTAATAAAAGAAAAAATATACAATTAGGAGGAAGAAGAAGAGAGGGAGAGAGACCGGTAGGGATCGGAGGTATGGTGAGATCTGGTCCGGAAGAAGTTTTGCTCAATCTCTCTGCTGCTCTCTTTTGTCGAATCTCCTCCAGCTGCAATATAATTAGTAGAAGGCAATATAAGGCACGAAATTCATGTTGAAAACGAGATGACGCGGGAGATTGATGATTGAAATCAATACCGTTCGCCGACCAAGCGATGCGTGATGCGACTCCATCACCAACAGATACGGTGGTGATTTCTCCGTCCAAGTCTCGGCCTCCTCGATTTGGCTAACGGTATTACGTCGTTTATTTTTAAAATTATTTTCCTTTTAAAAAGAATAAAAACCAATAATAATAAAAAGTTGTTACGAGATTAATGGCTTGCTGGTCTGAGCTGTAGTAGTTCCCGGTTCGAACCCGACTAAGGTATTTCCATTTATAAATTTGGTTCAATTAAGCTTTAAAATTCAGAATTTAGCCTGTCCGTTTAAAATATTCTCCAATCGTTCCTAATTACTTTTCTTTTAAGAATAAATATTCCATTCCTAATAACTTTTCTTTTAAAGTTAGATATGATATGGGAAAATGCACCTCGGTCCCTAACGTATTCTGAAGTTCAATAAACTAACGTTTGAGTATGATGTTCGATTGGGTCCTTCCGTTATAAAAAAAAAAAATACGACATGGCAAGTGTTGCCATTAGATGATTGTATTTTATTGTTTTCTAGTTGTCAAGTGACCCCTAACTTGTTAGAAAATATCCAAACCTGAATTTGTTCAACCCGAATTGATTATCTACGGGTAACTCACCCATCTTTCCTTTCCCATATATTAATGCTTATTCGACACAAAAATATCTTTATCCTTTTTTTCTCTAAACCCTTCCTACTTCATTCCCTTTTCCATTTTGATTTAATCTCTACTTCTTCAATCCCGTCCACCTACAAATTTTATTTGTAAGGCAATGTCATATGTAAATTCGTGGTCCAATTCGTGGGGCAAGAGCAAACAATTTAGTAATGGGGATTTTAGAGAAAGATCCCAATACTCTTTTTGTGGTTTGAAAGTTGTGTGTTGGACGTCTTGGACGGATGATCATCCAAGTATGAGATTATTCTCATGTCCCAAATTTCCAACCGACAAGAAGAGGAAATGCAAGTTCTTTCGTTGGTACGACAACCCAATTACTAGGAGGGCGAAAGATGTGATTTTGATGCTTAAGAAGAAACAATCCGAGTTGTCTTCATCTACTTCTGCAAAAATTGAAGAGGTAAGAGCTACTAACTTGAGGATTTTAGCAGAGAAGGCAGAAGTTGAACGTATGGCACTAGCTTCGTATGCAAAAGGATTGAGGTTTGGGGTGTTTGTTTCTCTATTGATGGTGTGTGTTGGAGTTGTTGTTGTAATGGTAATTAAGAACTAATTGAGTCATGTGTAATGGTAATTAATATCTGATTGAGTCATGTCCTGGGTAGTAAATTATGCAGTACAACAACCTAAAATGGGTGGAAAACTAAATGCCAAGGTCACTAAATTATGCAGTACAACTTCTAAAGAAGGCACTAAAACGTCCTACCAAAGTCACAAAATGATGCATTACATCAAAAGACTTGGCATACCATCCACAAAATGACATTTTCCCATCCTAATAGAATCTCAAAAGGTTGCAAAGGTTCAAATAAACAAGCACACATAAGAAAAACCCACACATTATAGGATTTAAGCATAAGCTAGGGTAACCAAAATCCTCTTGCCCTTGATTGTTCACCACCTCTTCTATTTTTGCCACCCATAACAAATCTTCCCCTATAAGATATGATTTTTGCCCTGGTCCAAAGTTGGCGGCCTGAATCTTGTGATGATGGTTCAATAGGAGTGAAGGGGATAATATTCAAACTTTGAGCAGTAGGAGTAGGAAGTGCAACATCAGTATGATTTTTAGTGACATGAGTAGGGTTTTGTGCAACATGAGTAGGATTTTGTGCAACCAGAGTAGGGTTTTGTGCAACAAGAGTAGGGTTTTGAGAAACAGTAGGGTTTTGTGCAAGAGTAATAGGGTTTTGAGGAGGAGGATTAGGGTTTTCTGCAATAACATTATGTCTTTTAAGTATAGGATCAGGGCTTCCTCTCCCTCTCCCTCTCCCTCTTACACCATTTGGAACAGAACCTAGAGTTGAATCTTGTGCTACCTCATTGGACCTTTCTCTACCAGTTGGAATATTTAGAATCCTCTGACTTGGCATATCAAGCTGTTTCAAATATAATCCAACCATGTCATACATACAGACAACATTAGTAATAATAAAAAAAAAACTAAATTGTATAAAAGGTAAATTACATTACTAATCATTACTCATGTTTCTGGGTTGATATACACACTGAATCCTCTAAATGGCTCATTGTCTCGACTATGTCTACCAAACATGCTACCATTTCTTCCTCTTCTCCCATCTTTTCCACTTGAAAGTATCATAGGAGGTGCAAGATTTGGTGCACTAGAATGACTTGCAACATTATATCCTTGATGTTGTTGTGTAGATTGTCTTGAATTTTCTTGCAATTGTGGTTCAGATGATTGGATAACTAGATCAACCTCCATCTCATTGTCATCACCCTACATAAAAGACATGCTTCAATATGTATTCAATGGTAATCGGAATAAAGCTAATGATGTACAAAATTATTTAAATATATATATAACAACTAATAGTAGAAGACTGTACCATATTTTGTTCTGGTTGAGGATATGTCCTTGAATTATGCCCTATTCTGTGACATTTATTGCACCTCTATTTCTCCCCTTTTCGTGGCAACTTGTTGCCCCTAGCTTGGGGTTCATGAGAGTCTCTGATATGGTCTTGGTACCATAATAGAAGGAGAAACGCCCATAGAGCTTGCCGGATCTAGTCTTCTTTAGGAGAAAGGTGTTTTGGCTTTGTTGGATGGATAATGGATGAATTGTTGATAGGGAGAAGTAGACAACATGCAGCGGATATCAATGGAGGAAGAGGAAATATGCATTGATGATAACTGAAAGGAACTACACAATCCCAACAAACCCTTCAAGATCTAG
>NBIL01087821.1:0-26953 GCA_002752925.1 Viola pubescens var. scabriuscula | reverse complement strand
TCCGTCATCGAGAATCTCGTAGTAGTGGTACCGTTGTTTCTGATGCTCTTTACGGGCGTCCATTGCGGAATGGACATCCCGGGATGCTACAGTGTCTTGTCGGTGCTGAGTGGGAAAAAGACCATACCGCCCCCTAGCGGTATGTCAATAGTTATCAACTAAGGAAACTATTGAGCAATCTGTCCCAGGTTCCTTCCTTCATTACTTTGTGAGGAACTAAGGAAACTAAAAGGAAATTGGCTGGAAAGGCAGAAAGTTGGCAGAATCAAGCAGGGAAAGGAAAAGTTGAAAAAGAAAAAAAGAGAGAAAAGGGAATATTTTTACCTATACATGTTATAGCATAGAGTCTGGCAATCTTGGTCAAGGGAGCTTGTTTGTTTTCAAAAATCTTTATTATTTCCTTAGCATTCTTTGCAGTGAAGCACTTGATCATAATACTATCCAAATGCAGCAAGTTTGGGGTATTGGTTAGGGTTTGGTAAAAGGGTCTGGAGTTGAGTATTGAAGTGCCTGCGGATCTTATGTGATGAGTTGGATGTTTAGACGAATGTTGTTTTCTGGTTTTAACTTTCTTGTGTGCATATCTTGTTTTGTTTTGTTTTTGAGTCAGATATGTTGTCCATTGGTGGGAGCAAATTAATCGTGACCGAACTAGACTTCATGCCAGGCCAATCACAACTTGGAATGTCATGAAAGCACTAATGAAGGATCGGTTTGTACCCGCCTATTTGAGTCGTGATCTTCACCAAAGATTACAAACATTGACCTAAGGAAGTGGTAGCGTGAGTGAGTATTTTGAGAAGATGGAGATAGAGCTTGCTCAAACGGATGTGGTGGAAAGACCGGAAGCGACGATGGCTAGGTTCCTCAATGGTCTCAATAGGGAAATAGCCAACACTTTGGAGCTCACGCATTACACTAATATGCGAGACATGTTACACATGGCCATCAAAATAAAGAGACAAAGGAAGGCAAGGCCGTCTTATGCGAGTTCCAATTCGGCCAACACAAAAACAACGCCTTGGAAGGATAATAGAGGTGCGAAGGAGCCACCTAAGGTGTTACCTTACACCTACGGTACCAAGAATGCGACAAACATTCCAACACCTCAATGGAACTCCAACAACACTAATTCTTCTTCTAATTCAGGAGATAGAGTCCCTACGAAGGATATTGTTTGCTTTAAATGTCATGGGAGAGGACATAGGCAGCCGAGTGTCCTAATAAGCGAATTTTGCTTATGAGAGAGAATGGAGATTTGGGATCCGATGATGAGCAAGAGATTGAGGAATTTGGTAGTAAGGAGAAGGAAGAAGATAATTCAGAGGATGAAGGAGAGTTGGCAGCCGAGTATGGACCATTACTTGTGGCAAGGCGCATCCTTAGCGCACAAGCCAAGCCCGAAGAGGAGCAATGTGAAAACCTATTTCACACTCAATGTTTGGATCGTATCATGTGTACATATGGAAGATGAGATACCCTTGATGTCAGCTATGGTCCAACCAATAGCTTCCTTGTGCTTTTTCAACACTTGTACGAGTCTGTCCTCCTCCAACTTTGTCAGCTTGCTGGAAATGATCACTGGCAGACTCTCTCCCAGGCCAAGGAACAAGTACTTTAAATGACCTGGCAAAGTTTTCTGCTCCAAGTCAGGGGCCTGCAAAATAGAAGGTAGAAGCTTGTTGTGAGTTTCTGGTAAATCAACAGTCTTAAGAGCAATAATATTTTCAAGAGGTTTGAAAGTATCGAGTTCCAAAGTTGCTGCTTTGATTTCTTTATTGATTTTGAGGTTTTCTTCCAATTCCTCCAATTTCGCTTAATCAATACTTCTGCTAAGGACGAAATCCAATAGATTAGTGAAGTTAATTTCATAAATATCATTAATATCAGGATCAATAATATCCACGAAATTAAGACAGTGTAAGTCATTAGGAAATTGCATGACATCATACATATTGAAAGTAATAGTTTCACCATAAAATTCTAATGTCAAGCATCCTCCAAACACATCAATTTTACATCTTGCTGTCCTTAAGAAGGGTCTACCTAGCAAGATTTTAGTAGACTTAGCAGTTTGTTCATTTTCCATATTAACAACATAAAAATCAGCAGGGAAAATAAAACCATTCACTTGAACTAACACGTCTTCAATCACTCATACTGGGTGGATAATAGACCTATCAGCTAATTGAATCACAACTCTAGTTTCTTTCAATTCCCCATTGTTAAGAGTTTTAAAAATAGTTAACGACATGACGTTTATCCCTGCGCCAAGATCACACATTGCCTTCTCTATAGCCTTGTCTCCAATCGTGCAAGGAATCACAAAAGTTCCTCCATCCTTGCAATTGTTAGGCAACTGCTTTTGAAAAACCGCAGACATGTTTTCATTCAAACTGATCTTTTCTATCCCTGCAAGCTTTTTCTTAGTAGTACACAGTTCTTTAAGAAATTTAGCGTATTTAGGAACTTGTGCAATCATATCAAGTAAAGGGATATTGATAGCTACTTTTCAAAAAATATCTAAAATAGCTTTTTCTTCCTTTACCTTCTTGGCTTTTTCAGACCTTTCTGGACAAGGAAAAGGGATTACCTGATTCTCTTTTTTTACCTGTGGTTCTGGAGTGGGATCAACTTGAACTGGTTTCTCTTGTACCACCTCTGCTTCGGGTTCAAATTCAGCTGGTAGTGGAATTGCTTCTGGCCTCTTTCCCAGGTTTAGGAAATAAGTAGTTCTTTCTGGAATTTGGGTTCCACTTCTTAATGCCATGAAACTGACATTATGTTTCGGGTTGTCCACAGTAGTTGATGGTAACCTGCTGCCTTGCTCTTGGTTATTTTTCAGTTGTACCATCTTCTTCTTTATCTCCATCACAGACTCTTGCAGTGATGAGTGGTTTTCATGAGTTGTCTGAACATATCCTCCAAAGGAACTTCTGTGGTTTTATGGGGCTGTTGTGGTGCTGAAGGTTGTGGAACATCAGGTCTGGGCTTGAAGTTCTAGAGATTAAGAGGGGGTTGCTGCTGTTGTGGTTGTTGCGGCTGCTGATTTTGTTGATTTCCCCAACCAAATTTCGGATGATTCCGCCACCCCGGATTGTATACGTTCGAGTACGGGTTATTTTTCTGGGTGGGGTATTTTCCGTAGTGCTGGTGGTACTGGACAACTGTGTTCACTTCTTCTAAAGTTCCCTAAGCCAAAACGCGTTCATCGGTGTGGTGTCCTTGTTGACTACAAAGTCCACACGCTACCACTAGTTGTACCTGAGCTTGTAATTGTCCTGTGTATAGATTATTAAAACGTTAGAAAGTTCATCAATCTTATGCTTAAGGGAGGCTACATTACCAATGGGTGTTGTTCGCTCTCCTGGACCATTTTGATAGACATTTTCTGCCTATGTCTAGAATAATTCCAATGCTCTGTCGGGAGTTAAATCTTGTAGAACGCCTCCAGCAGCTGCATCCACACTCTGCTTGTCTCTCCAGTTCATAGCATCATAGAAATATTGTATGAGAGTTGGGTCGGGTACTCCATGTCTTGGGCATATGTCTTGCAACTCCCTGAAACGCTGGTAGTACTCTCCAAAATTCTCATTATCTTTCTGCTGAATGGCTGCTAAATTTTTTCTTGCAGTTCCTGCCTTGCTAGCTGACCAATATTTGTTAAGAAAAACTATTTCCAATTGGGGCCATGTTGTAATGGAATTATGGGGTAAACCGAGGAACCAACTCCTAGCTTTATCTTCTAGAGACCAAGGGAATGCTCTGAGTTTAACTCTCTCTGTCAACCTGAGGGGGTTTAAGAGTATCACACACCTAGTGAAGGTTCTGAAGGTGTTTAAAAGGATTTTCTATGGGAGGCCATAGAACTTGTGAAGGTTGTGAATGGTGTTTGATTTTACGGACCAGTCATGTTCGATGGGTAGGTACTGGATGCATAAGTGGGTTTCTTGTGGTGGGACTTGGTTTATCTGCCTAAGGGTTCTTGGTGGTGGGTTTTGGTTTTCCATTTCTGGAACTGCAGGAATTGAACTTTCTTCTCTAGAAAATGAACTTTCCCCTAGGTTTGGGAGAGAGTCAGATGACTGCGACTGTGAACAACTTTCTATTTCTGCGGCTTCTCTCAGTCTTCTAGCTCGCTCCTTCCTGTACTGTGTTTCTCTTCTTGTATCTCTAGATTGTATGAGAGTATTGGCGAATTAGAGGACCTGGTCATAAAACATTTGATGGTTGCCGAAACCGTAAAAAATAAAATACTACAATCTACCATGCAATAATTAATTAATACTGTAGCAAAGTGGTAAAAGGATCGTTCCTCAGGGATTTCTGGATAATTTTAAATCCTATTAGATGACCGAAAATGTAACAATGGTTCAAACAAAAAAATTTAGGGGGGGGGGGGTTGTTGCAATTAAATAAATAATAAAATAAAGAAATGGAACAGTAAATAAGAAGTTGATTGGTGAAACTCAATGGTGAAGTAATTCCCAGTAAAGACTCAATTCTGGACTATGATTCACTCAATTTGATCATCGATACAAGAATATTCAAAACCAATTTTCAAAGGAAGGCTATAGAAGGCAGGTACGCTTAGACTTCCTACTCTCCTCCTACTAAATATTCTTGAGGCGGCACTCCTAACAGGATCCCTAACCTACTTCACAACCCTAAGGCGGCACTCCTAATAAGATTTAGTAAAGTGGTTGATTAAACATGGGGAGAGACCTTTCCCAGACCTGGGAGAGAGACTCTACTCCTATAAATCTGATT
Organism: Viola pubescens var. scabriuscula; assembly: GCA_002752925.1. Classification (NCBI taxonomy): domain Eukaryota; kingdom Viridiplantae; phylum Streptophyta; class Magnoliopsida; order Malpighiales; family Violaceae; genus Viola; species Viola pubescens. The sequence continues at coordinate 22,183 of NBIL01087821.1, read as the reverse complement.
TTACTCTTCTTCTAATTAAACCGTAGTCTAATTAGTTGCCTGTAGATTCCTAGCGATAAGAGACACTCTAAACCTCTAAGAAAAGCTATAATCATTCAAATTTGTAATTAAGATGATCAAGCTTAAAATAAATATGAACGAATTGACATTTAATCAAGAAAGAGTAAAAATACGAAATCAATTTTTATTAAAAATGTTTTGATCTCACAACTAAGGAATCACAACCCTAGAGCCTTTACCAAGAATAAGGAATTTAGCTAGAACACAACATAATTAAATCAAGAAATAATTATGCATGAATTAACTAAAGATTAATTGAAAAGCTTCCGAAGAAGGATGTTCAAAACAGTAGTAGAAAATTATGAGAGGGAAGAGCGAGCGCAGCTGCTGTTGTCATGTTCTCTTAAATATTAAACCTAGCTAAAATAAAATCCTAAAGATCGGATAGAAATCCAATCTTAATCTCCTCAATTCAAAACAGAGACATTGTTCAAGTGGGAAACTAATTCTTTCCAAGCAAGCGTTCTAGAAGCAGCATTGCGCCTTGCGGGCGTCCATCCTATTCATGGGCCCAAGCCTAGCTTCTCTTCTGGTCAATGTTGTGCACGTTTTTGTTGGGCTTGTCATCCTTTATGGCCCAGCAGTGGTTAAGACACACAAAAACACTTCTTTCTTTGGTCCATGTTGCATTGCTTTGATTAAATTGCACAGAGGCTGCCAATCTTCACTTCCACCACCATTTATGCTTTTTTTCATAGCTTTTTATCTCCTTTTCTCTTTTTGATCTTTAAACCGAGTAATCTGCAAAAAGGAAAAAAAATGGCCACAATTAGCAGTATCAACATCGTAAAATAACAAAAATATGATGAAAATAAAGACATTTTAACACGCAATCAGTGGGTTGGCCCTTATGTGGCATTATCCTCTTAATATTTCCGTTCTCTGTTTAAGCTTGCATGTTATTGATGTTAAAATAAATGACAAGAATAATAGTTTGGTTTATTGGAGGTTTTCTGGGGTGTATGGTTGGCCTTCGGGGGGTCATAAACATAAAACTTGGGATCTTATGCGCTCTCTAAAGAGTAAATGTCAATTGCCTTGGGTTTGTATGGGGGATTTCAACGAAATTATTTGGTCTTACGAGAAACATGGAGGACGCGATAAGCAACTTTCGGACATTATGGAATTTCGGCGAGCTTTAGACGACTGTGGTCTGCTGGATTTGGGGTATACAGGGGCTCCATTTACATAGCGCAATAATCAACGTGGGAATGGTTTAATCTTGGAGAGGCTAGATAGAGGAGTGGGATCGTAGGATTGGAAAGATCTGTTTCCAAATAGCACCGTATATCATCTTCCTCGTTTTGGCTCCGACCACTGCCCTATATTACTGCAGCTTAGTAGTAAGAAGATGGTAAGGAGAAGAGTTAAATTCTATCATTTTGAGGTTGCTTGGTTGAGGGAAGAGGAGTGTGGAGAGGTGGTGGATGAATCATGGAAATCTTATGGGTCTCGGGTTTGTAATACGCGTATTATGGATAGATTGCAACATTGTAGTGAATCTCTCACCAAGTGGAGCAGAGCATCTTTTGGTTCTATCCCGAGTAGAATCAGCACTCTTAGGGTCAGACTTGATCGACTGCAACGACTCCCAGTTTCGGATCAGACTCAATCAGAAGTTCATTGGATCTCTCGCGAATAGGAGGAACTTATTCTTCGAGAGGAGATTATGTGGCAGCAAAGATCCCGTACATTATGGCTGGAGGCAGGGGATAAAAACACTAGTTTCTTCCATAGGGGGACTAGTCAGCGTTAGAAGAAAAATCATATTCAGGGTATTCGTGACGAATGTGGGGTGTGGCATGAAGATTTTGGAGTGGTTGAATCCATTTTCACAGAATATTTCCAAAAATTATTTACGTCAGCCGGTCCTGTGGATGCGACAAATGCGCTTCTCCCAATACACTCGATCATTTCTACCTCTATGAATGATCATCTTACAGCCCCATATACTAAAGAGGAAGTCTTTAGAGCTCTTAAACAAATGAAACCGAAAACTACTCCAGGTCCGGATGGTAAGCCCCCTCTTTTCTTTCAGAAATTTTGGAACATAGTAGGAGACTCTGTTTGTTCTACGGTCCTCGATGTCCTTAATCATTCTGTTGATCCTTCACACATGAATCATACCTTCATTTCTTTGATTCCTAAGATTGCTAACCCCTTAGATTGCTCTCACTTTAGGCCTATCATCTTGTGCAATGTGATTTTCAAACTTGTTACTAAGTTCTTAACTAATAGATTGAATTTTTTTCTCTCTGATATCATATCCGAAAATCAAAGCACCTTTGTCCCTAACAGATTAATTACTGATAATGCTTGTGTCGCACAAGAGGTGTTTCATGCTATGTAGTCTAGGCGGACAGGTAGAGGATGGATTAGCCTCAAGCTTGACATGAGTAAAACTTATGACAGTGTGAAGTGGAGGTACCTTACTCTAATCCTGCGTAAACTAGGCTTCGTCAATGGTTGGGTGGATCTTGTCATGCGTTGTGTCTCCTCGGTTTCATACTCTATCCTTGTTGAGGGATGCTCGGGACCAATCTTCTGACCTAGGCGAGGGCTTAGGTAGAGGGACCCCCTATCCCCGTATCTTTTTATTCTCTGTACGGAAGGTCTATCAACAATGTTAAGGGATGGCAACCAGCGTCACTTACTCTATAGTATTTCGGTGAGTCGGGGGGGACCCATTCTAAGTCACCTTTTCTACGCTGATGACAGCCTCATTTTTACTAGAGCCGACATTAACGAAGCAGATTCCATATCCCTTATTTTGGCAACTTATGAAGAGGCATCCGGCCAGAAGATAAACCTGGATAAGTCGGAAGTGATGTTCAGTCAAAATGTGAGCACAGATATATAGGGGGCGATTCAACGTAAACTTAGTGTGTGGGTGGTGTCCCATCACTCTAAGTATCTTGGTCTCTCGATGGGTTTTGGCCGAGCAAAGAAGAGTATGTTTAGTAATATTTGCGATCACCTCTGCAATGGGCTGAGTGGTTGGAAAGAAATAACTTTATCCCAGGTAGGAAAGGAAGTGCTGCTTAAGACGGTCGCACAGGCTATTCCTACGTATCTCATTAGTTGTTTTGAAATTCCGCGCGGGGTATGCGCTGATATAGAGTGTGCTATGAGACAATTTTGGTGGGATGGAACTGATGATCATCACAAGGTTTGCTGGATTTCCTGGGATGTTCTCTATAAACCCAAGCAGCTTGGTGGTTTGGGTTTCCGTAAGTTAAGGGAGTTTAATATTGCTTTGCTAGCCAAACATGGATGACGGATAGTTCAGCATCCTGAATCCCTTCTGGCTAGGGTGTTAAAATCTAAATATTTTCCTTCTGGTAATTTTTTCAATGCTCCTTGAAGTGCTCGTCCTAGCTATATTTGGAGGAGCTTTTTGGCAGGCAGGGCGGCCCTTGCGAAAGGGTGTATCTGGCAGGTGGGCAATGGTGAGCAGATTCGTATCTAGGGCCACCAGTTTCTTCAGATGGCTTCTCCCATTCCCCGATCTCTATCCTTCAGTCGGACGCAACGATAAGTGAACTTATGGAGCATGCTTTGGGTAGTTGGAAAATGTCTTTAGTTCGAGAGATTTTTCTGCCTGCTGAGAGTGATGCCATTCTTGCTATGCTGGTCAGCCTATTTCATCCTCTAGATAAAATCAGTTGGCGTAGTTCACCCTCGGGGAAATTTACAGTTAAAAGCTGCTATCATAATCTCATGCCGACTGTTACTGGTGGTGATCAGCATGTTCTCTCATGGTGGAAGGTACTGTGGAATCACCAAGTCCCACCAAAGTTTAAACTCTTCCTTTGGAGGTTAATCCACAATGGTTTACCAACGAAGCAAAATATGTTGAGTAGAGGTATTGGTGGTGGTGACGTCTGCCCTACTTGCCTCCACGCGACAGAGTCGGTTGATCACCTCTTTTTGCATTGTCCAGCTTCGGCCTCTAACTGGAGGGCAAGCCATGCCCCTGCCCCACCATCTAATTCTACCCTGATTGGCTGGTTGAGCATCGTGAGGTCTAGTGCCATGATCTCAATTCTAGAAGAGGTGGTTTCGATTCTCTAAGCGATCTGGAACTCCAGAAATGATCTTGTTTTCAAGCTGGTGACTTCATCTACTCAGGGTGTGTTGCTCCGTGGTGCCCGGTTGTTGGGGGAGTATAGGGTGATTAATGAAAGGATTTACGTGGAGATTGATTCCTCCCCTTCGGCTCCTACTCCTATTTGGAGGCATCCAGGCGAAGGGATTATATGCATTAATACAGATGCGGCCGTTGGTCCTACTAGGACAGGGCTGGGAATTATTACCCAGGCTAGTAACGGCAGATGCATTTTCTCGGCTTATAAGTGTACTCAATTTCTGTTGGAGATCGCAGTGGTAGAAGGACTTGCCATCCGTAAAGCCCTAGAAATGTCTAGCGCTCGCGATCTCCATCGAATCCAGGTTCAATCTGATTGCCTTGAGTTGATACTGGCTATTCATGCCAGCATAAATTTTTTCTCTAGTTTGGGAGTGATTGCAGCTGACATTAATTGGCTTGCTCATTTATTTACTGCTTGTGATTTCATTCATGTTTAGAGGACTGCTAATCTAGTTGTTGACGCTCATGCTAAGAGGGCTATTGTATTAGGCATTTCTGAATGTTGGGACGGTTTCTGTCCTAACGTCCTCGATTGTACTTCGACTCTTTAGTAATGAAATGGTTCCAATTTAAAAAATAAATAAAAATAGAGGATGAAGTAGAATAAAAGGTACCCATTTTTTTATGAACAAAATAAAAAAACTTGATAAAGTTTCAGGTAGTAAAAAAAAGAGAAAAAGAATTGTTATATAGGGTATGCAAACCAAATAGTAGTTGTATTAGGAATACATGGGATAGTGAGCTTCAAAGGAAAAAATGTAAAAAAAAAACAAACATACAGATATGCATTGAAAGTAGAGAGATAGGGGTGGGCCATACCAAGTATACGCTATACATACATATAAAAAAAAACTAGAAATTCTTGAGTGGGCGTGGACCCAACCCTGCCTCCGCTCTTGTTGAAAAGTTGAATGCTTGAAACCTATTTAGACTAACGAAGAAAAATTGTGAGTAAACGTGACTAACATAAAGATTTATTGGATGTCATTTTGGTATTAGATAAAAATTGGAGTAAAAAATAATACTCCTAACCAAAATTTTAAAGTTAGGTAAGAAACTGACTTTTACTATAAATTTTAAAGTTTTATATTCCTAAAGTTTTTTACTATGTTTTATATATTTTCTCTAATTTAGCATTTATTTCTTCAATTGGCCCATGCGAATTAAATACGTAAAAATGAAAAACAGGTGTAGTTGACATGTTGGATATTGTTAATTATTTGATTAAATTCTAACGTTCCCATGCCTGTCGATCCCATCCCTGTCGATCCCATCTAATACCTATAGATTAGTAATTACGTATTACCTATGTTTATAAAAATGAAAAATGGTGCTTTGCTACCGTGAAACCACTTTGTAGCAAAAGACAAAAGCTCCTCTTTTGGTTTTTTTTTCTTCATTTTTTAGATTATTGATACCTATAAATTTTATGTATATAATTGTATTTTTACTTTTACCTACTCTTTTTTTTTAATAGACGCCGGGCTCACAAGCGCAGTTATTAAGACTGACTGTTGAACTCGTGGGCTAGCCCAACCTTTTGTTTCTCGCGTGGGCCAAACGTGCGTGTTTGGAATTCAAACCAAATTTTTAAATTTTCAAAACCCAGCCATTCAAAAAAATTTGAATCTCCCTCCAACTCGCTCTGCTCTTTAACCCTAAACCACAGAGCCCACTCAAATTTGGGCATTTCAATTAACTGAAAATATGGACCAAATTCAAATTACATTTCCTTCCCCCCAATTTTGACTATCTAGTATACATGGGTTACTTCTTCCACATCTTCCTCCTCCATTTCAATTCAACAACAATAACAGTGTTAATCTATTTGAAAATCTGGGATGACTTCTCCCATAGCCAACGGAAACCATATTTCATGGGAGCCTCTTAAAGGCAACCTAGCCCCAACTATCCTAATTGGGATCCTTGAATCCCCGGAAGCCAACTGTCTTGGCCTTGAGCAGTTGTCTTCTACCCTCTTCGACGATGATGAACATGCACAGCCTAGAAATATCCCAGACATGAACGCCCGGGCAGGTACTTAAATATTTTGTCCAACTATTCTAATTTTTTTTCCATTCATTTTCACCTTTAACTTGAGTGTTTGGTGGTTACATTTGGTTAGGTCTCCGGAAGGAGCTATCGAATGATGAACTTCTGGCGGTTTACGTAATGCTACTTGTGAGGAGTGAAGATGGCAAGTTTAAGGCAACAACAACGAGAGAGGTGTCAGAACGGTTTGGTGTGGGCATCCGCACAATACAGAGGATCTGAAAATGGGCAAGAGATTCAGGTCAGCACTAGTATGCTAATGCTCGAGTCCAGAATTATGGTAGGAAAAGGTTTGATTTCAATTTGGAGAGAATCAAAGACATTCCACTAAGGAAGAGAACAACATTGAGGTCTCTTGCAGCAGCTTTGGAAGTTAGCAAATCGTATTTGCATGTGAAGTTGAAAGAAGGTGTGATTAGGCGACATAGCAATGCGATCCGTCCAATATTGACAGATGAGAATCTAGAGAGCAGAGTCAACCATTGTCTGGCTTTCTTCGATCCAGCAACAGTGCCATACGAACCAACCTTCAAGAATATGAACAATGTTGTGCACATTGATGAGAAGTGTTTCTATCTGACTAAGAGGTTGATCACTTTTCGAGAGCGTCAAAAATAGTTGTAGAAATGTAAACAAATCAAAAGGAAATTACAACTTATCATAACCACAATTGGCTTGTAGATAGTGGTAAGAGGATCGTCCATAGAGACTTCTTGGGTGTATAGTTTGGATTGACTTCCTCATCACTAGAATTGTTGGTTTGTTCCTAAAACTAAAAACAAGAGAGTAATAAATGTAAACAATAAAAGTGGGCTTGGTCAAGAGCTTGGCCAAGACAAAATAGTTGGGTCTGGAAATTCAGATGATGAAAATTCCTAGTAAGGGCACTTTTAGAGCTGCATTTCTTATACATCAATCACTGATTCAATGGTGTTTATCTCTACTTCCATAGTGCTGCTATAGAGTGCAAGGACTCTTATACACTCCTGCATCCCTCCTCTTTTAATTACCTGGTGGGTGCTCCCTTTCCTGGTAATCCTAACCAAAGAGCACCTTGCTGGCTAAAGGGTTTACTCTTTTGGCTGCTGTCTTGACTGGTTGTTCGCTCCCTCAATGGTTTAGGGGAAGACTACACCTAACTCAAGTTTACCTTGCTCTTAGGGCCCTTGGTTGTCAATCGGGTATGAGTTATATTGTTTATTTCCTACTAGCCTTCGCGAGACTAGCTGTCTACTTGGCCTATCCGGTTTCGTTTGTCCCCTTCTAGGCTGACTGCAACTCTTCTCTACTAAAATCTAAGAGTGATCAAGTCTTATTTCTAGCAAGTAAGCAATTTGTTAAACATGAAATAAATAATTATAGAGGTAAAGATTATTAAGAATATTTAGATCTCACAAAGAACAAGAAACAAGCTCAATTAGCCCTTACCAAGAATGGGTGTTTAACCGGACATACTCATGGAAGAAAATAAAGATTCTGCTTGCATAAAAGAAATTAAATCTGTAGATTCCAAAACTAGAAAATTACAGAGCAAAACTGGAAATGTTGTGTCTGTGAAAGAGAAAAAGAGAGTCCCCTCAACAAAGGTTACCAACAACTTTTAACATAAGTTGTCTTCTAGTCCTACTCTAACTCTCTCTATTTTAAAATAAAAAGATAAGGATAAAAGATAAAGATAATTGCTTCTCTCTTTTAAAAGAAGATAAAGATAATTGTTTGAGAAAAAAATAAAATGTTGTGTAAGAGGGATTCTTCCAGTCGTGATCATAGATCCCTCAAATTTTGCAGCCACTGCAACTGCCATCTAGAATCCTCAAGTCTCCTACTCAAGTCTGTCTCTATCGCGACTGTCTTGGCCAAGCCCGTGGCCAAGACAGATTCGAATGCTAGAATTCATCTCCTTCTGCTGCTGTCCTTCAATTATTGCGCTTCCAAGTAATTCTGCAAAAGTATGGAGAATCCAAAGAAATCAATAGCTTTACTGCCCAATTTATAAGTAATTTAGACAGTAAAGGCATGAGAAATTAATGCTCAATCAGAGGTCACAGACATACTACCTTCTGCATGATGAAGAAGATCGAGTAAGAACAATAAAAAATGCCAATTTTATTCCTAAGCTGATGTTTTTAGTTGTTGTTGTTAGGCCAAGGTATGATTGTAATGGCTGTTACACATTTGATGGCAATGATTGAGCTTCAATTATAGTGGTTTTACCACTTGTTCTCTTGCATTTTAGAATGGTATGCTATTGATTTCGATGGGTATGCTTTGATTATTGCAGGAAGCAGCTTTAGAAGAGGATGGAGCATCTTTGAGGACAAATGAGCAGAATTCTGGACAACTTTGGAGCAGATGCATTTTTGGTTGGGCTCGTGACCAACCAAGACAAATAGACCGTCCCTCTTGGCTAAGACTGACTCGTTTAGCCATCCTTTGCGAATAGAAGACTTTCCTTGACAGATGGGATCTCAGCAATCTTCGTCTTTCCTTTTTAGGCTTCTATCGTGAGGAAGAGAGTTTCCATTTACATTTAGATACAATTTAGAGTTTTTAGGGATTTTACTTTCCTTTATTTTCCCGCTTTAGCTGATTTCTAGGAGGAGAGAACTATTTATATTCCTCCTAGGGTTTTTGAGAGGGGATCCAATTTTAAAACTTTGATCGCTTAAAGTATTGTTCTCTTAGCGGCTGGAGTCCCCTTCTCTGGTTTTCGGTTCTAGTTTTCTATATGCTTTGCTCCTTTGGAAATGAAGGACTCTTATTATATTAATTCATAGTTTATTATCGCTTTCAATTATGAGTATGAGTAGCTAGTTTCATCATTCTTAGTAGAGGCGCTTAAGCATGAGTTTGAGTTTGCATGAGACCTGATTGTTCTTATTAATCTTTACATCTACATTTAACTGATCTCGCGATTATTCTTAGTGTGTTTTCTGGTTGATTCTAACCTTGATCAAGTGAGGATTGAGTGGATTGCACGGCCGTCATTCTTCTTGGTCATGGATTATTTGACTAAGAAGATCAAAGTAGACACCTACGCGCTAGTGGGATTCCATGAAATGTTGGGGGGAAAGGTTAGTCAGACCCAGTTCCGAATGATGCTCAAGGATACTAGTCTGGAGTGTTCTTCCCCTAGTCGATCATCAGCCAATTCAGTAAACCCTTTAACCAGCAAGGTGTTATTTGGTTAGGCATCATCTCTAAGCGTACTTGAGGTGGTGTTGATACAGGAGGGAAGTGGGATCATAGAGGTTCCATAGTCATATAGCAACTCTGTGGATTGAAGAAGAATATCCTTGTGTCGATGATTGCATCTCATATCTCAAAGCTGCCAGCCTGTACTAAGAATACTCTCTCATATTTGATTGTTATCTCTTGCTGCTTGCATCTTGACCAAGAACACCATTTTTGGCCAAGACAGATTTTGTTTTATTTATTTGTTAATTTTAATTCCTGCACACAACCCCCACTTTCACCTAAGTGTTACCACTAGTCTTCACAAGCACACACATAGATCATACCATCGCTCCTTGTGGATCGATCCTCTTGCCACAATTTACATTTTTTTTTAGTAGTAAGTTGTAATTTATATTTATATTTGATACGTGGACTTAACAATGGTCTGCGCCTGTCAAATTTTGGCGCCGTTGCGAGCTATGGATTCTGATCTTTATGTTTTCTTGTTGTGTGACCAAGTCGTCTAACGGGGAAGTAATACCTTACAACCCCAACCTGACCAGGTTTGAGAAACAAAACAGAATGAGTGCCAAAGAAAGACTAGCGCTACCTAGAGAAGAACACCTTGATCAAGATCTCTTTCTTGACCAAGAGGAAGAAGAAGAAGTACCAAATCCAATCTTTGATATGGATCTACCACCACGATAATTAACTCTCCGAGAGTTAAACCAAGGAACAAAGCTGAACACCCACTCATGCCTCAATCTACCACTAGTAGATCATGATTGGGCCATCAAAACCAATATCATCCACAACTTGAAGAAGTTTATGGGCATCCTCATGAAAATCCCTATATCCACTTGAAGACTTTTCACTTGGAATGCGAAGCACTAAAACCACGAGAAGTTTCCATTGAGAGAGTGAAATTGAAGGCTTTCCAATGGTCATTGGAAGATTCAGCGAGGACCTGGTTCTACAGTATACCTCACAACACCATCAATACTTGGGAACAAATGTCAAAAGCTTTCTTGAACAAACCACCACGCTACTTCAAACAATCCTAGAATCCCTGCTCCTCCTCCACAACAAACTTGATGCATCCCCTACTCCTGGCCCCTCAGGAAGCAAACCCACACCAGACCCTGAGTCTGGTTGATTGCCCCTAGGTCATTTCTTTCCATTTTCCACTATATATACTTTATTTTATCTCTGCATGATTTTTGATTTCTTCTTTTAATTGTTTTATTTTCTTTCTTTTTTTTCTCACATTGAGGACAATGTGTCCTTTAAGTGTGGGGGAGAGGTTTTATTATTTTGTGTGTTTTATTTGTTTTGACGTGTTAATCGCCTTTGCATGAGTTAGATTTAACTGGAATATTTTTTAGGCTAGTTTTTAATTTTTCTCCATGATTTTCTTTTGATTTTTGTGTGTTTTTAGGTTGCATGATCTTTGTTTTGTTTTGATTGCATGAGAACCAAACCCTTTGTTCACCTTGGAATTTCACCTCAACTCTTAAAATAAATTGGCACTCAACAATTTTGATCCATGTTTTATTGACAAGGTAACCACTGTGTAACATGTTCAACATCAGTAATCCCCACTTTTCACCTCAGAACCTTGATCTTTTAGCTTAAAGTTTGAAATGATCTTTTGAGGGACTGTCTTGGCCAAGTGACCAAGAGTGTTATTTCCTGTCTTGACCAAGCTTACAATTGATACTTAGAGTTACCAGTTTTTAATTCCTGCACTGCCTGTAGAGTCTTTTATTATCTTGCATGTTTGTGTGGACACTACCTGGAACCAATGGGGTTGCACGGTGTTGATGATTCGGCACCATCATCCCTTTAATAGGAGAAACTCCCTGAAGTGCATCTAGCTAATCCCTTACTACCGGGCTGAACAAGCTAGGCAGGGGCTGTCCATTACTTGAGCTTTAAGTGTTCATTTTTCTGCAAGAAAAAGAAAAGAAAAAGAAAGAAAAGCACTGCCAGAAAAAGAAAAAAAGAAAAGAAAAAGAAACAAAAGAAGAAAAGAATCAATGCGGCAAAAAGACCTGAAAGTGGGCAATCAAAAAGACCTCTTAGTAGGCATGACTTGGCTATTCTTATGCTTACATGTTTTACTTTCTGTTTAATGTGTGCGCTCCTTGACGCAGCCTTGGGCCGTCGTTAAATTCCTCAACTAGTTAAATATTAATTTATTACAATTTACTACTAAAAATAAATGAATGTAGATAGTGGTAAAATGATTGATCCATAGGGAGCAATGGCATGATCTATGTATATGCTTGTGAAGAGTGATGGCAACACTTAGGTGAAAGTGGGGGTTGTGTACGATAATTAAAATTGACAGAAAAATAAAATAGAAATCGTCTTGACCAAGAATAATGTTCTTGGCGAAGACACATACAACAAAAGTAAACAAACAAATATGAGAGAGTATTCCTAGTAGAGGCTGGAAGCTATGAGACATGAGATGCAATCATTGACACAAGGATATTCATCTTCGATCGACAGAGTCGCTATAGGATCGTGGAACCCCTACAACCCTGCTTCTCTTCAGTATCAACACCACCTCAGGTACGCTTAGAGATGATGCCTTACCAACTAGCACCTTGCTAGTTAAAGGGTTTACTAAGTTGGCAGATGATCGATTGGGAGAAGACAACTCCAGATTAGTATCCTAGAGCGTCAATCAGGACTGGGTCTGATTAACCTTTCCCCCCACCGTTTCACAGACTCCCGCTAGCGCGTAAGTGTCTACTTCGATCTTCTTGGTCAATAATCCATGGCCAAGAAGAATGACGGTCGTGCAATCCACTCAATCCTGAATTGATCAAGGTTAGAATCAAACAGAAAACATACTAAGAATAATCGCGAGATTAGTTAAATGCAGATACAAAGATTAATAAGAACAATTAGGCCTCATGCAAACTCAAACTCATGCTTAAGCGCCTCTATTAAGAATAAGGGAATTAGCTACTCATACTCATAATTGAAAGCAATAATAATCTATGAATAGAATTGATAAAAATCCTTCATTTCCGAAGGAGCAAAGTGTATAGAAAACTAGATCCGAAAACCAGAGAAGGGGACTCCAGCCACCGAGGAAACAATACTCCAAGCGACTAAAGTTTAAAAATCGGATCCCCTCTCGAAAAACCCTAGGAGGAATATAAATAGTTCTTTCCTCCTAGAAATTAGGAAAAAATAAAGGAAAGTAAAATCCCTAAAAATCCTAAATTATATCTGAATGTATATGGAAACTCTCTTCCTCATTGTAGAAGACTAAAAGAGGAAAGACGGAGATTCCTGAGATCCCATATGTCAAGGAAAGTCTTCAGTGTGCAAAGGGTGGCCAAACGAGTAATTCTTGGCCAAGAGAGACAGTCTTCTCGCCTTGGTTGGTCACGAACCTAGCCAAGAAATGCATCCGCTCCAAATCGTCCTGAATTCTGCTCATTTGTCCTAAAAAATGCTCCATTCCTTTCTAAAGTTGTCTCCTGCAATAATCAAAGGATTCATACTGAAATCAATAGCATACCATTCGAAAATGCAAGAGAACAAGTGGTAAAACCACTACAATTTAAGCTCAATCACTCTTGCTTGTGTCAACAACTCTTGTACCTTTTGGACTCTTGGTTAGACTAGGAATTGAGTTAATGAATTCGTTACCTCACTGATCTCTTGAGTCTTGAGTTGATTGTTCTTGATTTTGTTATGATGGGTGAGATATTCCTAGGAATTGAATAGACCTTGTTAATCTAAGATTGATCAGCTGAGTTGAGTATTCTTGTATTTTCTTTCTTGAGATAATTCTTTGAGTTAAACATGGGTTGCTAGTTCTACATTTTATTTCTGCATGTTTGCTTATTTTATTTGTTTGTGTGTTTTATGCTTGGGGGCAAGCATCAGCTAAGTGTGGGGGAGTTTGATTGAGCTTCAATTATAGTGGTTTTACCACTTGTTCTCTTGCATTTTCGAATGGTATGTTATTGCTTTTGATGCGTATCTTTTGATTATTGCAGGAAGCAGCTTTAGAAGAGGATGGATGATACGATCCTAGTTGCGTAGGATACGTAGCACGTAATTTTGATCGTTGTTCGTAGATTGGATTTCGATGCGGAATAAAATAACTTGATAAATCAAGGATCTTGTGTCGAGTTCTTAGACCTAGACTCAAACCTGTGAGAATCAACCTAAGACAAACGAAACAAAGGGGTGAACTTTCAGGGTTTTACTTGCTATGACTCGAATGTTTGGACTCAAGGAATAACAAGGTTCGTGAAGAACAATTGGGCGGAAATAGACGAAGTCTTTTTATTAAAATATCAGCCAACCTTTCAAAAGTGGCATAAGTTTGTTTAAATAGCTTACAAGCACGCCTAAACCTAATCCTCGTTGACATAGAACTTCTAATAGAGTAAATACTAGAATTAATTAATTAAGTAATTAAATAAGTCTAAAAATAATCCAAAGGAAGGTAAAAGATAGCACACGGTTGACACACGCACGCGGACATGGGTTGCGCGGTCAACCCGTGAATCCTAGCGCCTCACGGACTGCAATCGTCATGGGTAACGCGGGCCGCGCATGAGTCCTAGCGCCACTCAGACACCTCGGCTCATGGATTAGGGTTTGTGCTAACAACCAAATGCCTCGAGCGTTCTTGCTGGAACTTGGACCATTCCGACATGACATGTTGAAGTACATGTTAAACTCAAGTGTCGTTGAAGAACCCTCCATCTACGCATCCATCTGCTGACCAGTAGATTCACCGTTGCTCGTGGTAATTGTGAGGAGGTTGACCACTCATGGCACCTTCTCTAGTAGCACTTCCTTCTCGATTGACATCTCTCGCTCCAACTCCTTGTAAATGAGAGATGGCAATCTATCTTGAAGCTTTCTAGCCCTTGCACGCGTCATAGGTCCTGAAGGTGGTAAAGGCATGGCATCGATKCGAGGATTCGCATCAATGGAGCATCTTTGAGGACAAATAAGCAGAATTCAGGATAACTTTGGAGCATATGCATTTTCGGTTGGGCTCGTGACTAACCAAGATAAATAGACCATCTCTCTTGGCCAAGACTGAGTCGCTTAACCATCCTTTGCGAATAGAAGACTTTCCTTGACAGATGGGATCTCAGCAATCTTCGTCTTTCCTTTTTAGGCCTCTATTGTGAGGAAGAGAGTTTCCATTTACATTCAGATACAATTTAGAGTTTTTAGGGATTTTACTTTCCTTTATTTTCTCGCTTTAGCTGATTTCTAGGAGGAGAGAACTATTTATATTCCTCCTAGGGTTTTTGAGAGGAGATCCGATTTTAAAACTTTGATCGTTTAGAGTATTGTTCTCTCAGCGGCTGGAGTCCCTTTTTCTAATTTTTAGTTCTAGTTTTCTATATACGTTGCTCCTTCGAAAATAAAGGATTCTTATTATATTAATTCATAGTTTATTATCACTTTCAATTATGAGTATGAGTAGTTAATTTCATCGTTCTTAGTAGAGGCGTTTAAACATGAGTTTGAGTTTGCATGAGACCTAATTGTTCTTATTAATCTTTACATTTGCATTTAACTGATCTTGTGATTATTCTTAGTGTGTTTTCTATTTGATTCTAACCTTGATCAAGTCAGGATTGAGTGGATTGCACGACCGTCATTCTTCTTGGCCGTGGATTATTGACCAAGAAGATCGAAATAGACACCTACGCGCTAGCGGGATTCCGTGAAACGTTGGGGGGAAAGGTTAATCACACCCAATCCCGAATGACGCCTGAGGATACTAGTCTGGAGTTATCTTCCCCTAGTCGATCATCAGCCAATTCAGTAAATCCTTTAACCAGTAAGGTGTTGTTTGGTTAGGCATCATCTCTAAGCGTACCTGAGGTGGTGTTGATATAGGAGGTAAGTAGGGATCATAAGGGTTCCATGGTCCTATAGCAACTCTGTGGATTGAAGAAGAATATCCTTGTGTCGATGATTGCATGTCGTATCTCATAGGTGCCAGCCTCTACTAAGAATACTCTCTCATATTTGATTGTTATCTCTTGCTGCCTGTGTCTTGACCAAGAACACCATTTTTGGCCAAGACAGTTTTTGTTTTATTTATATGTTAATTTTAATTCCTACACACAACCCCCACTTTCACCTAAGTGTTACCAGTGGTCTTCACAAGGACACACATAGATCATACCATCGCTCTATGTGGATCGATCATCTTGCCACTATCTACATTTATTTATTTTTAGTAGTAAGTTGTAATTTATATTTATATTTGATACGTGGACTTAACGACGGTCTGCATCTGTCAGGCAAGATTGGAGTTTTCCTTTTAGTTTGTAGTGTTGCTGCTGCTAGGTCAAGTCAGAAAAGGCCTCGAGGTACACTCGAGATAAAACCAATTTCAAAAATCAGTAGGGCAACAATTAGGGAGTTTATGATTGAGAGGGTGTTACCTGCCATTGCAAGCAAGTTGCCTAGGGACAGCATTGCAGAACACATTTTTATTCAACATGACAATGCCCCAACTCACATAACCACTGATGATGTTGATTTTTTAATGCAGTTGAGCTAAGTGGAATGAATGTGACTCTTACCTATCAGCCTCCTAACTCCCCTGATTTAAATGTCTTGGACCTTGGTTTTTTTAGAGCAATCCAGTCACTGCAGAGTAAGGATTTCTCTAGAACTATGTATGCATTGGTTGCTGCTGTTCAGCAAGCATTCTATTTTTTTGTGACAGGAAAGCAAATCATGTCTTCAGTACTTCAATAATTCATTACTTTACAATCATGCATGATTGAAGTACTGAAATGTGAAGGCAACAACACTTACAAAATTCCCCACTTGAAGAAGAAGTAGTTGGAGAGGATGGGAACTATTCCACCAACTCTGAAGTGCAGTGTGGAGATTTATGGGCATGCATTACAACAAGTTTCTCATCAATGAAATTGGTAATTACCTGCCTCTGCTCGTTACTTCTAATACTTAGCATGCAATTATTAATTAAACTGTAATCTGTGCAGGTTTGAAGTGCTAAGATCATTCTATGCAGAGGGGTTTTTTTATCACCAAGGTAAGTCTTTTTGGTACACTGACATTGTGGGGAAATATTAATTGGCAATGTGGACAGTATGCTTCATTGGTTGTACTTTAATTGTTATGAGAATTACATGTCCACAATACCAATTGCTAACCTAATATTTCAGTAGAAATAGTAATTCTGTATAGGAAATCATTGTACATCTTACAAGGGCGTGTAGTAATTCTGTATAGTAACTGGGGTGTCCTTGTAGACTTCTGCTTTGGTAATTTATAAATCGTTAAATAGGAGTAAATAATCCACTCTCACAATCACAAGGGCGTGCATACTATATTCAGGTATTAGAAGAGTGTTTTGTACAATTTAGAAACTTGTACGCTTCAATCATCACATTCATTCCAATGAACGTAGTACATTTTTCCATTCTGTTTTCTTGATGTTTTAAAATGCATATTGATTAAATCATATTTTAACGCAAACAGATCGTAAATAGTGTGTTGGTGGAGGTGCCAGAACCTCCTAGCTTCGTTCCAAAGGTTAATGTTTATTGATTTCACTCTTTATGTAGTTTAATTAATTGATTAATGATGCCACTAGCTTCAATTTTTGTTGTTTAAGTTTTGTGGTTTATTCTATTGTCTAATCCTTAAAAGAGGGTGTTAGTTTTATTCTGTGCTTTAAAATTATGTTCCGCTACTAACTAGCCTATTCTTTTCATAGTTTGCCAAATATGCTTTAATGGATATATCTTATGAATCCTTTTGTTACTTAGACTTGACCTATTAAATAATTCTAACTCACTGGTATTTTAAAGTTTTGGGAAAGATATTAGTAAAGTTTGTTTAGTGTGAGGAGACTGCTGAGATGGATAGGTCTTTAGTGTAGTAATGAATAGGAAAAAAAAATGTAGTGTATGCATTGGAGTGGATATATATATCTATGAGCGTGATAAATATTGAATTTCCAGAATTGTTTGGACTTTTATCTGTCATTTCTTGTTTCCACTCTATTTCTCTTTTTTATTTATTTAAAAGACTCTTTCTGCTCCCCTTTTTTCTGGTGAGTCTTCTTATGGTGTGACTTTATCACCCATTTTTTGTCATTTGTGTGCTAAGCCAAGAATAGAAAGAGATGTGTGAAATGAGAGTTGAGTGCATATTATGAGAATTAGTGAATGAAATTGATAGTTCACCTTTTACACAAAATGTCACTTTATATTTATTTTCTGGATTTGTTTCATTCCTTAATTATTAGATTGGAAAGTTTAATTATATTTTTTTATTATGTGTGAAGCTGTAATAGTGTATTGTGTTGAAAGCAGAAATTAATTGCATATTGGCAGCATTGGTTTTTGATAGCTCACTAACATGCATGTGTATGTCTATTCCATCAGGCTACTGAATATGGAACTGGTGTAAACAGTAATGGGATGAATGCTGGGGCGGAAGAGAAGCATCAATCTACAGAAATTTGATTTCCACCTGGACAAATAAGTGCACGAAGGACCTGTTATTTGTCTGGCTTCATGTTGATGAATAAATGACAAATTTTTGAACAATATATTTCACGTAATTTAGGAGTGATTGAAAGGTGTAACTTTTAACTTGTTATGAGTTTATTTTGAAATAGGATAATGACAATACTTTGTTGACATTTTTAATTTAAAATCATTGAATCAAATTATTTTATGTTATTTTACTATATTAGTTTCTTACATTCAATTTAATTATTGTGTGATGTTTATTCATTATTTAATGGGTTTTGCTAGCATTGTGTCCATTTTTATTGGACACAAACTACCCTTATTTTACATTAAATTTATTAAAATACATTAGGGATAAATATGCTAGTTCCAATTATTTCTCTATCTTTCTAATTAATATCATATTAATTAATTAATTGATTTTATATTTTTATCAGTGCCGATCTTCTTCTTTTTTCCATTTTTTTTTTAATAATCAAAAAAACAAATACTCCATCTGGGTTTTCTTCCATGAATGGTAATCTGGCAAGTTGCAGCAGTTTCCTTGGAAATCCAAGGCATAGAGTCCTGCTATCTCCATCGTCCCGCAATCCAATATCGGAAGAGATGGATTTAATGCGATTGAGATTGCATCTATAGCTTCTGCATCAGCCATTGTTTTTGTTCTTATATCTCTTGTTGTGCTGTTCTTTTACACTAGATACTGGATGCCCAATGGCAGGGTCCAGGTTTCTGAACCGAAGGGATAACTAAGTTTGTTGACATTGGGTTCCATTGCTGTATGAGAATATAGCATTAGCAACGGGATATTTCAATGCAAGCTAATGCATTGGAAATGGAGGTTTCGGTGAAATTAAGTGAGCTGAAAAATGGAAAAAAAGAAGAAAAAAGAAGAATATCGGGATGAGAGATGATGAAAAGATAAAATTAATTAATTAATTAATGTGGTGTTAATTAGAAAGATAGAGAAATAATTAGAACTATCACATTTATCCCTAATGTATTTTAATAAATTTAATGTAAAGTAAGGGTAGTTTGTGTCCAATAAAAATGGACACAATGCTAACCTGCCTATGAAGAACCCTTATTTAATTATAGGCTAATGTATAAAATACTAATTAAAATTGTAAAAATATTATACAATAATAATATGGCTATTAGGCGGCATATCCAGGTAATTGGAGCAGTGATTAATGTCACATAAAAATGGCGAAGAGATGACTAAGAACTAACTAACAACTGACTCATTTTAGGAGGCAACAAGCAAGAGCTAAAGAGGCGGTGAAAACCACCCTCAGAACTTGGAAAAAACTACCGCCGATAAAGGATATGTTTCCTCGGCGGAAGAAAACTCCGCCTCTATAATTCTTGTTGCGGCTGCTAGGTAGGCGCCTTAGAGGCGGTTTATAACTCCGCCTCTACAATCATAAACTGCCGCTATAGATTAAAAAAATCGCCGCAAAATGTACTTTTGGGGTAGTGATTTGACACCATCTCGTATAGGAAAAGTGAAACTACATCCTCAGCAAAGCGGTCATTGACTTTTTTGACCCCTCCGTAACAAAGCTGAACACTATTAATAAAACCATAACAATATAACAAAAAATATACAACGTACCTCCCATTATAAACCACAATCAACGGTCTTGTTTCAGGATCCTCTAGAGGTGGCTCAAATCCAACAATATAAGAATGCCTACGAATACTCTCACTCTTGTATATTAGTGTCATCCTGAACCTCAGGAACGATTGGATGATCATCGGATGTGGTATCTCATCTAAGTGCTGGGTGGTGGGCCGAGAAGAGGTACTCACGTAACGGTGTTGCAGGGTGGGGATGGTAGACGCACTAGTCTGACAACATTGTGTGGGGCGGACAACAGAATGAGGAATACCAGGTCTAGATTGAGAGCGACTGATGGGTGTCAAGACTGTCAAAATTAAATTCAACTTATCATTAATTACAACGTTTGCAAATGATGGTAAGTGGTTCGATCCACAGAGAATGGGTAGACTTAAAACAAGACGAATACCAGATAAAAACAAATAATTAAACGAAATATGAGATTTAAAACTAATTAAACTAATGAAAAGAAAACATAAAAGGATGAGATGAAACGAAAAGAAACAAGTCCTAGCAAAGATCAACTTCTAGTTATGATTCATGAACTTTGATCATTGATTCAATGGTTTTCATTTCTGATTTATAAGGAAACTATAGAAATCAGGTTCATTTTGACTTCCTACTCTCCTCCTATATCAAGTTTCTTAAAGAAATCTCTCTATTAATAACCTTAATCGCCTAATAACCTTAATCGCCTAATAACCTTAAGGTTCACTTATAGGATTTAACTAGTTGATTGATAAAAACAAGGAAAGACTTAACCCTAGACCTAGGGATAGGTCCACTAGTCCCTATAAACCTAATTTTTCTCTTTCTCTAACTGAGTCTTATTGGCCCTAAACTAGTTCTTTACTGTATCCTTCTAACAATGTATACTCAAAGTTATTAGGAATAACTGCATTCATTCATGTTAAAAATCTAAGTTAACCAGACATAAATCTAACATGAATAATATTGACAAGAAATAAGAGAAAGAAGAAATACAAGTGCAAAAAATATAAAGAACATTTAGATCTCACAAATAAAACAAATCATAACATTCAGTTGCTTTCACTAGGAATAAAAGTTTAGCTAGAAATGAAATACGTAATTAAAATAAATGAAGATGAACTTCTCGTCCCTTGTCTTCCCAAAGAGTAAGACGAAGAGAGGAAATAATAGAGTTTTAAAATTAATAACTACTCTTATTCGAAATTCAAAATTCTAAGAGATTAAAAGAATAATAATATAATAAAAGATAAATTTGGAAGATGGCACAAGGAAAGTTTAAGTAGTAAAACTTTTCCTTGATTATCTCTAAAAGATAAAATTCTAAATAATAGGCTTTATCGGGGTTTCAAAAAGCTCTTTGACGCACTCCTCTTTCAATTCGTGTCCCAAGCCCACTTGCAGCCCATTGGTTCTGCTGTCATCTCCCTAGGTTTGGTGCGAAGTGCTCCCTCCTAGGCCTAGGGAAGGGACCCAATTTTGCTATTTCAGCTCTTGATTACCACTAGTTCCTTTTTGCTCTCTTTTCTGGGCACTTTTGTTCCTTTCTTCTTTCCTTGGTTCTTCTGACTCGTTTCTATAAAAAGGAAGGAAACACGCCCAAATTAGCAATATCATCATCTCAAATATGGCCAAAATAGATGAAAATGTACAAAATAAACACTCAATCAGCGGCCCTCAAAATCAGATCGTCTATCTGACAAAGAATATCCTCTTGATCTAGATCAAGCTCCTACGAGCCCACCACGATTTATACCAGACATCTACTCAATTGCAAAAAATATATACAAATATCATATGAAAAATATAATACTTATAAATAAAATATTCATGGGTAATTTCATGCGCATGGATTTAACCCGTGAACCCTTCGTTTGTCTTTGGTTAATTGAAAATAAAATCTCCATGGGTAATTTCTGGTCCATTCCCCTTCATTTTTTTTGAAATTAATTGAAAAAAAAATGTTCATAGGTTATTTCATGGGCATAGATTCAACCCATATTTTGGTAAATACTTTGTGACGGCTTGAGCCCGGGGAACTAGTGCTGTTGTTTTTCTTTTTGTAGCCTTTCAATTATATTAATTCTATTTATTAATTTTAGTTTAAATTTTTACTAACATTTATAAATTAATTTTATTCTATTTATTATTTGTAAAAAAAAAATTACTTTTTAATTAGCGGAACACAAATATAATTAGAAATGATGAACGTTTTTTTAGTTAATAGCACTATAACTATTTTTACTAATAATGTCATGTGATGGTTTAATTTATTCAACAAATTAATCAACCTTTTGTGACAAACTCAACAAATTTCCAACCAATCAATTCCAAAAAATTATCAATTACTACAAATAATCATAAATAAATTAAATAGAAATACTATAATTAATACTAACATTTAATCTTTTAGAAGCTTAAATATTGTACCAATGATATATTATTTTCTGAATATAAAATAAAATTTAATTAATTAATTGTAAAAAAAAAAACAATTTATAAACAAACAAAAAAAAAAACTTACCAATAAACTGAAAATTGCAAGATCTGGCCGGATTTTGAACCAAGATTATAGGATAAAGAAGAGAATCATATTTCTGAAAA
>NBIL01087790.1:0-12212 GCA_002752925.1 Viola pubescens var. scabriuscula | reverse complement strand
ATCTAATAATTAAAAAAGAAAAGAAAAAAAAGAAGGTGCAAGAACCGGGGTGGTTTGGTGTAATCATCATCCATGATTGATTGATTAGGTGCCCTAATTAAATCATCGAGAATTGATTTAAGTTTAGGTGAGTCAAAATAATTCATGATTGTGAAATTCTATGGATCAAAACCGGAAATCGGAAAATAACATGTATTGACAAAAAAGTTAAAAAAGGAGAAATAAAGAAAGTAAAGTTAAAGTAAAGGATTAAAAAAAGGTCGATTGCGTCTAAATTACGCCATACATGCAACACTTATCCGAATATAAATGCAACTCATCCAGAGCAAAAAGCCAAATTCATATAAATAACTTCCTAATAAGGAGAAGCCACCCCTTAAACCAAAACTATAGTGCAGAAAACATTTCTCCTTTTGGGTACTATTTGTTAGTTTCGATAAAAAATTAATTTTATTCGAATATTATTATGTTGTAAAATCGAGAGAAAACTCACCCATACATATATATATATATATATGTATATAAACAATAAGAAGAAGAAGGGCACGTGGTTTTGTGTTGTCATTTGTCGAGTGTCCTTATCACAAGAAAGAAAACGTATCCAAAACCACGAATATCAGTTTTGTTTTTGTTTGGTATTTCAAGGTTTCAGGTAGGAGATTTTTTGTTGTTGCGCGGAGCGAGCATCCCGTACTTCGATTATTATATTGGATGTCGATTATTCTGGATTTGAATCGGATAGAATTATAAAAAGTGATAAAATTTTCCCTCGTAAGCTTTAACAGAGCTACTACGTACTCATGACTCGAATTTAAAATATTTAATTAAAATATAATAACTTTTTACCTGTCGATCTAGATATTTTTTGGTTTGAATTAGGAGACTTGACACTCTTTCTTTTTTAAGGAGGAGGTATCTACTAGATTTGGTGTACGCATCATGCATGACAAGAAAAAAAAGCATTATTCATTTAACTTATGCAACTTAGCTAACCGACGGTTCGTTTATTGGGCTCCCTTAGGACTGTACTAAAGGATTAGGATTTGGACTTTTAAATTATAAGTTCGGCCAATCCAGACCCGATTTACTAAAATTAGATAATCGGGTTCATGGTCCGTCTAAACTCGTTCTTGACCCGAAAAAAATAATTTTATATTTTTTTTATCTTATGTTTTAAAAACCAGAAAAGACAAAAAATAAATAAAACAAAAACAAGATGAGAATCATAAGGCGTTAAAAAAAGAAAAGAAGAAGAGTTTCATCAATATCCGTTGTGGATAGAGGTTAGAATTAGAACATGAAGAAAAAGTCCAAAATTCTCCAATCCTCAATGGCAAATTAGCAAATAAATATTAAAAATTCCTATAATTTCGACAAAATCCAAAGGGTGCGGTTTGTCTGTTACTGTCAAAACTTTCTATTTATCCATATATTTATATTTTATATTATTACACACAAAAAAACACCTGGACAAAAGAATATTCTAAACAGCCAAAAGGAATACCCTATCAACAATTTTACTAACATTAAAATTTCTATAGATTTTTTGCTTTATATAAAAATTTATAATTCATTTTTATCGAGATCATCTTGTATTTAGTTACTATATTAAACGTCAATTATTTTAAATTTAAACCAAATAGAAGCGCGGAAGAGTGAAAAACTACGACGGAAGAGTCTATATTTAGGTATACCTCTAAATTGGGAAAAAAATTCATAATTTCTATCATTTTTTTTTACAGAAATAAAATAAAATAAAAAAGAGAAAATAACATCTACATCTACCACCATCTATTTTTATTTTATTTTTTTATTTTTTTATTTTTATCTACATATATAAATAAGCGAATCAGCTTCCTCTCCTTCATACCATAACACCTTAGCACTCCACACACCAGTCCCATTTTACGTCTCCTCCTTCGTTTCCATTTTTTCCTTTTTTTTAAAAATTTAATTTTGGTTCGTTTTTATTTGTTCCTTCATGGGTGTCGTGATTTTGTCAGATCTCGGGACCGAGATTCTGATCCCGGTATGTGCAGTTATCGGAATCGCCTTCTCTCTCTTTCAGTGGTACCTTGTCTCCGCGGTCAAGATTGTTCCTACTTCCAGAGACGCCTCTGCTGGAAAGAATGGCTACTCTGACTCTCTCATTGAGGAAGAAGAAGGCATGAATGACCACAACATCGTCCTCAAATGCGCTGAGATTCAAACCGCCATCTCTGAAGGTAAAACAATCACATCAACGCTCATACATATATGTTATGCGCTTATATATTATATATATGCGTGCGTGTGTGTGTTTCCTTACGTATCTACGCGTGATTCCGTGGCTCTCTATCTGGATTTTTGGAGCTTAGATCTTCAATTCACGAGTTGTTTCGGTTTTCTTGTGTTTAATTTCTTTGTAATTTGATGAATCTCCTTTAAATATGGGTTTCTGATAAGAGAAGGAGGAATTGGTTTAAAATTGGTCGGTTGGATTTATTTTTTATTCAAGTTGTTACTTGCTTCTTTGTGATATTTTGTTCAAGTAGGAGATGAGTAATTTTGGAATCTGGGTCTATATATCATTAATTTATTGTTTTGTTGTTATATTCTGCTCCCGGTATTGATTTCTACTGGTTGTATGTGTTTTTTAAATTAATGTTTGGGTAGACGAAATGTGGTTGAGATCTGGCTATTTGTCTTTTTGTTGTTGTGTTTGAGCTCAATTGGTTGCTTCAGTTGAAGAACATGCATATGCAAAGTGCAGGAACAAAAATAAGTTTCGGACGTTTTGGAATGTTAAGTTTGATGCTTTTTATGCAACACTGACCCATTCAAGAATTATGCCAAACACTGCTGTTTTCCATTTTTAGTTCACAATTTTCTTAAAACTATGCTAGATCTATAAACACTTTCCTTCCTTCTTTTTAATTGTTATACTAATTTGTGGTGTGCATGTTACAGGGGCAACCTCTTTCCTTTTTACTGAATATCAGTATGTTGGAGTTTTCATGGTTCCATTTGCAGTCCTGATTTTCCTCTTCCTTGGTTCTGTTGAGGGATTCAGCACAAAGAGTCAGCCTTGTAGGTATGATCCATTAAAGATGTGCAAGCCAGCTCTTGCTACTGCTGGCTTCAGCACCATCTCTTTCTTGCTCGGTGGTATCACTTCACTCGTTTCTGGCTTCCTTGGGATGAAAATTGCTACATACGCCAATGCTAGAACCACATTGGAGGCTAGAAAAGGGGTTGGAAAGGCATTTATCACTGCATTTAGATCTGGTGCTGTCATGGGTTTTCTACTTGCTGCAAACGGACTTTTGGTGCTTTACATTACAATTAACCTTTTCAAGATATACTATGGTGATGACTGGGAAGGACTTTTTGAGGCTATTACTGGATATGGTCTTGGAGGATCCTCAATGGCTCTCTTTGGTAGAGTTGGGGGAGGTATATACACCAAAGCTGCAGATGTAGGTGCTGATCTTGTAGGTAAAGTTGAGAGGAATATCCCTGAGGATGACCCAAGAAATCCAGCTGTAAGAAGCACCCTTCTATAGAAATATTTCTTTATTTTGAGTACCAAATGGTTCCTCGTTGGGTTTCATTATAAGTTGCTTCTCTGTTTTCAGGTGATTGCTGACAATGTTGGTGATAATGTGGGGGATATAGCTGGTATGGGATCTGATCTTTTTGGCTCATATGCTGAGTCATCTTGTGCTGCCCTAGTCATTGCTTCCATTTCATCCTTTGGAATCAATCATGAGTTTACTCCAATGCTATATCCTCTACTCGTCAGCTCCGTTGGTATCCTTGTTTGTTTAATCACCACCTTATTTGCTACTGATTTCTTTGAGATCAAAGCAGTGAAGGAAATTGAGCCTGCTCTGAAGAAACAGCTCATTATCTCCACCATTCTTATGACTGCTGGAATTGCCCTTGTTAGTTGGATAGCTCTTCCTTCTTCCTTCACAATGTTCAATTTTGGAATCCAGAAAGTTGTAAAGAACTGGTAAAATCCACGATTCTATCTTTTCTAAGATGTTTTGAGCACTTTGAGACCATCTTATACTGTTTAATGATCCTACAGGATTTTGTGCTTTTATAAGTTGTTGATTACGGATCTTTTGAATTGTATTTGCAGGCAACTCTTCTTATGTGTTGCTGTTGGTCTTTGGGCTGGGCTTATTATTGGATTTGTAACAGAGTACTATACTAGCAACAGATACAGGTATGTGCTTCTGCCTGTTCTTTTTTTCTTTTTTCTTTTCTGAAGGGGTATGTGCTTTCTTTCCTTGTTGGTTTCCTATTGACTGTTTCTTAACTCTGGTCTCGCATTAATAATATGCAGCCCTGTTCAAGATGTTGCTGATTCCTGCCGCACTGGAGCTGCCACGAATGTTATTTTCGGGCTTGCATTGGGATATAAGTCTGTCATTATTCCTATTTTTGCCATTGCTGTCAGCATTTTCGTCAGTTTCAGCTTTGCTGCCATGTATGGTATTGCTGTAGCAGCCCTTGGAATGCTGAGCACCATTGCTACTGGATTGGCCATTGATGCATATGGTCCCATTAGTGACAATGCTGGAGGTATTGCTGAGATGGCAGGAATGAGCCACAGAATCCGAGAGAGAACCGATGCCCTTGATGCTGCAGGAAACACTACAGCTGCTATTGGGAAGGTTTGATCATTTACTGTGTTAAGCCTTTGCCTCTTCTTATCTATAATTTTTGTGGTGCTGTGTCATGCCAAAATGTGGCATTGTACTTATACTGGCTTTGATGTGTTTGTCAATATATTTTTTTCTTGTTGTGTTTGTGAATTTCCATGGGACCAGTCAAGTTGCAAATTATATCAAGGAAATAGGAATTGGCGGCAGCATTATTTTTGTTTTTCAGCTTGTGCATGATTTATTTGAAAATGGAACTTCAGATTTTATAGTATGATAAGACATTTAGAGGTGGACCCCTAGTGGCATGAAGGTATTTTCCATTCTTCAAAATTTTAATGGGCTGATTAATACTTTTTGTCCGAACTTCAGAATGATTAAATACTGCAGGTGATATTGGCTTTTTTGATAATTGGCTTCTGTAAATGCTTTAATGTTATTTGCCGTTTATAATCTGTTGGAAGCTTGTGTTAATATTACAACAGAGTCCTAACAGCTTTTTCATGGTTAGTAGAATGCGCATTTCTTCACTTTAGTTTTTTCTGCAATAGAAACTTCTAAAAAAACCAATAACTTTTGATTGACAAAAAATAATCTTTACACAATTAATAGATATTTGTGCTGTTCATTTCAGGGGTTTGCCATTGGATCTGCAGCTCTTGTGTCTCTCGCCCTTTTTGGTGCGTTTGTGAGCCGTGCATCTATTACCACAGTGGATGTGCTGTCTCCAAAAGTGTTTATTGGTTTAATTGTCGGTGCTATGCTTCCCTACTGGTTCTCTGCTATGACAATGAAGAGTGTAGGAAGTGCAGCCCTTAAGATGGTTGAGGAAGTGCGCAGGCAATTTAACACCATCCCTGGACTGATGGAGGGCACTGCCAAGCCTGATTATGCCACCTGTGTTAAGATCTCCACTGATGCTTCGATCAAAGAGATGATCCCACCCGGTGCACTTGTCATGCTCACTCCCCTCATTGTTGGCATCCTTTTTGGTGTGGAAACTCTCTCGGGTGTCCTTGCTGGATCTCTCGTGTCTGGTGTGCAGGTAATGCTGACAGTCAATGGAAATTATCTTCTTAGTTAAAGATACGTTTGAATATAATGTCTATGGTATTCTCTCAGTATTTTAATGTTTCATTCTGCTCTTTTATTTCAGGTAGCCATCTCTGCATCAAACACTGGTGGTGCCTGGGATAATGCAAAGAAGTATATTGAGGTACGATTTTGAAATTTGAGCACATTTGTCAATGCTCCGCTCATGATTTTTTATTATTACGATCCATAATGTGGTTTTTGTATCCGCTTTTCTGTTGGATTTATAGGCCGGTGCATCTGAGCATGCAAAATCTCTGGGTCCGAAAGGATCAGATCCGCACAAGGCCGCTGTTATCGGTGACACCATTGGTGATCCATTGAAGGACACATCTGGACCATCACTCAACATTCTCATCAAATTAATGGCTGTTGAGTCACTCGTGTTTGCTCCATTCTTTGCCACACATGGTGGCCTGCTCTTCAAGATCTAGAATCGATCCGATTCCCATCTCTACTACTAGTAGTTCTTTTCTTTATCATTCGTCTCTCCTAAAAAAAGAGCGATTGATAATTTCGAAAATCTTTCTGAACGTCCAAAGTATATGTAGTTTGTAGTTCATGTTTGACAGTTTGAGATCCTCTCCTGATGGTAAAAGTAGCGGAGAAAATTTTCCCTCGTGGAGGGTTTAGCGACAGAAATGATGATAGTGATGATAATGTCAGAATCTAGTGAAGAGCGGGGACTAAATTGTCATATGACGTTTCTAGTTTCTAGTATGAAGTATATGAACAGTCAATTTTGTAATTCATTAATTTCTTTTTTCTGATTCCCATTTCTTTTTTTCTTTTTTTGCCACCTTGGTTTCTACACTATGCTGCATTCAAGTTGAGTAGTGGGTAATGAATTTCAGCACAATCATTTCAATTTTCAACAACAGTATCTTAATTTAAAACACTGCTAATGATTTGCTGTTGCACTATTATGATTGAAACTCCGCCAGTAATATCTTCAGAAGCAAGCAGATCTCCTAACGGTCCAAGCTCCGGCAGCTCACTCCGGTCTGCTAGTCCTGACAGGAATCTTGGCTATTCGAAGAGAAGTAGGGGTTTTTGGAACCAGAATTCAACCTTTGCAACTGCTTCGCCTAACCGTTCCGGTGAGGAACCAGAATTCTGTGCAGCCACCTCTCTACCGGAGGATTCAACCAAATCCACACATCAGCTTTCCGGTGACAATTTGCTTTTGGACCATTTAGTAACAATTGACAGAACAGTTCTGTTCCTACTGCGCAGAAATTGTCATTTCATGTGCAAAAAGTTCATGTCCCTTTATGATTTAAAACACTGCTGTGAATAGCTTTCATGATCTGTTGTTGCACTATTAAGACTGAAACTCCACCCGTAATATCTTCAGAAGCAAGCAGATCACCCAACAGTCCGAGTTCCGGCAGCTCACTCCACTCTGCTAGTCCTGACAGGAACTCTGGCTCACATTCGTGGCGGCGACCCACCATGATTAGGTCGAAACTGCTGTGATTGCTTTTAACAACAGCTGCGGTATCTTCACCGTCCCTGACAACCTCCTCTTGGTACATGATATTCTTGCATCCTGCCATCTCATTCCTCATTAACCTCAGCGCCTCAGCATTAAGCATTTTGTCCCAATCATCATGATCATGCCCAGCATCTTTTTCATGGGGTGCCATGAAACGGATTACCGTAAGGTGAATTCTAGTGCTTCCTGCCATTCTTACTGCATAAGCTAATGCTTCCCTGTCATCCGCGCCTCCAGCAAATAGCACCGCGACACGATATTGTGCTGATGTGGAGAAAATGGAGGAAAGGCCGCCATCTGTACGACGATCAATAAGTATGCCAACAGAACAAGGGGCCCTTTCTAATATGTTAAGGTTCACGCCCCTTAGTTCAGTCTGTCGTGACACCATTTTTCCATTTCGTTTCCATTTCTTATGAAATGGCAGTATTATGAGGGAGCATGTCTTCTGGAATGCCAGCCAACAGACATCCTCGTGCATCTGTTTGTGTGGGGCTATTGCTGTGAACACATCCACATTAGTTAGCTTTTTGTTCTTCGTGTGGAAGTAGTGAAAAACGTCGATCATGGGCTGGGAGCGAGAGCTATTAGAAGATGCGGTTGTCTGGCCTAATTGATGATTGATTAGAAGAGGGGTGGCGCTGCATAAAAGTTCCTCCAGGCAGACCCCGTAAATGTACAGAGGACTATCTTTTGTTGGGTTGGAGTATTGGAGAAGTTTGATTGCAGCCATGGCATCATCTTGCCTATGTGCACAGGCTACAATGTGGAGCTCTACATCTTTCGGAGATTGCTCGATGCATTTTTTCCGATGGCCTATGTATCGCGTGTCTGGATCATAGAGCATTTTGACCATAGTAGGCTGGAATGCTGATAATAGAAATACCAAGAAAATACCACTGGTTGATTCTGTTAACCCCATCTGCAAAAGAAGATAACTTCGAGTTGGTATTCAATCGTCTTGTTTTCGAATAATTATTTTAGACTAGAAAAGATCAATGATAGATACCTGAAGGTTACTGAAGCTTAACAGCTCTCCAACTTCGATAACGCCTTTGGCACATAGGATGATAGTCAGAGCAGCAGCATCTCTCGGACGGATTTTGCAGCATAGCACCACTGCAAAGGTTGCTATTAGCGTAATCATGAACCCAACAGCACTGATTTGAAAATTGATAGTAAGATTAAGCTCCTTAATAATCTTCCATACATCAACTTTGGAGGCGCAAAATATATTCATAAGAGGCATCAGAAAACCAGAGATGACACCCTCGTATCTGGTGGTTAGAACTTCTGCCAATGGAGACCTAGCTGGAATCATGAGACCAAACAGGAGCGGACCAAGTAGATAGTGAGACCCTACAAGGTCTCCAACCGACGACAAGAAGAGCACCATCATGATTGTCAGGCTGGTGTAAAGTTCACTCATAGGTTTACCTTCTGGTGTTCTTCTAATGAAGTAAGAAACCATCCTCCTTAATCCAAGGACAATGAACAGAACGAGGATCGTAGAAAGAACAAGGCTCTGAAATGCTATAAATGGTGAGGCAACACTGGATATGTTGCTTAGATTAGCTACTATTATGTACGAAATCCTTGCCAATTCACCAAGTAAAGATGAAGACAAGGCAAGGTGTCCTAGCCTGGAGTTGATTATCTTAAGATGCATCAAAATGTAGCTCACCCCAACAAAATTGCTTCTTGTTATCAGATTGAAATACATGGTAGATAAAAACACGTGTGGGTAAATTCCCGGGCCGGGGTTCTCTTCACGGGTGCGAGGAGTAAGGGTTTGAAGCGTAAGCTCAGGAAACAGAACCATGAAAATCCCAAGAACGATTGTTGTTTTCCCTGTTTGTTGCATCAGGCCCGTATCCATTCGTACGCCAGTTAGGAATGTGAACAAGATTAAAGCAATCTTTGCCAATGAGGCCAACACCTGATTAGGAGCTACTCGAGGGAATACTAAATTCGATGCAACGGGAAAAAATCTCTCAAACAAAGTCCGACCAAGAACCAAACCAGTCTGCAGGCACGTATTAAAAAGGAAAGAAATGAATTCAAACGTGAACAAATATATTCGAACTCGAGACTTTGGTTATTAAAGAAAAGCTAACCAACATGGTCATTACCAGGATCTCGGAGGTGAACCGGGACATGTGTAGATGCTTTAAAACCTGATGAAATGCGAATGCGAGGAAGAACATCAACACTAACTGAACATGGAAACGAAGCAAGTCATTCTCAAGGACGCTTTCCCCGGACTGAAAATTCCACACACCTTCAGAATTAACTCCAACGTTAGCAAAGCAGTCGCCGGTCGTGCTTACAATGTTTTTAAAGGTCAGGTTTTGCATGCTAGTATCCCTGAAGGATACCTCGGAAAGAGCCATTGCCGAAGAAGAATGCGAGAAATTAGATTCAATAGGTTAGAGAAGGAAGATAGACTAGATATTACGGTATTGTATGACTAATGCCAAATTTAGAGCCCAACGTTTCATAGCTTTTGGCATCTGTAGTTCTGTACACAGTTTTTTTAGTTACCCAAATTTAGATTTTTCTTTTCTTGTTTAGTTGGGTTTTAGTTTCAGTGCGTTTTTTTGGCCAAGCTGTGTACTGTGTTGTCACTATATAAAAAATATTATTAATTTGTCAGTTTTTAATTCAAATGTTATTATATAAAATAGTATTTATAATTTTATAAATTATCAAAACCAAGATTTACTTATTTAATGAAGCCATTTGCCACAAATTTCATTTAAAGTGTATACTATATGGTACTCCCTCTGTCCGGCAATAAGTGTCGCGATACTGTTCATTACGCTTCTCGAGGAGGTCGGATGACTCATTATTTGACCCCAAAAAATTTCGTACTTTTTTTCGGAAGTTCTAAAAAAAATAATTTACAATGAAATAATTGACCCCAAATAAAGAGGTAGAGAGATAAAACCTTATTCAACATGTTGAATATATTGAACACCAATTAATCCAAATGGATTCAACACCCTCGTTAAATCAATTCAACTCCTTAATTTTTTTTTCAATATACCCATTGTAACTAGTCTTGGACTTTTGAATAATGCACGGCATTGTTGCCCACGTCTCATTTTTTTTTAGTTCCCATGTTCGTAAAAAGATTTAATCGAGTTCATATACTTATGAAATTTCATATTTTTCCAAAGCATACACAATTACTCATTCTAATAATTTTTATTAGTTTAGTTTTCGCATTCGTAAAAGATTTTCAATTAAACTGGGACCCATAACATAGGGTCCAAATATTCGTAATTTTTTTGCAATCAAACCTCTAAATAATTAATTTAGTCCCGTATTTGTAAAATATTTCACTTTGGCCTCATAGTTTTAAAATTTTGTAATGAATTTTTTATATTTTTTCTAAAAATTACAATTTGAACATTTTTAGCTAAAGTGAAAAATTCAAATCAAATAGTAAAAAATTGTAAAAAACATATGGAAATTGGAGATAAAATATAACAAATGTGAAAAATTTGAAGAAATTAATGAGAATATTTTAAAAATATATTAATTTTTTTTGTAGAAAAACATTAAACTAGTATTTTTTTTCATTGCGTTAGCTCTACTATGTTCGTAATATATGTATATATTGCAATTCTTTACTATTCTATTTGTATTTTTCAACTATTACAAGGTTCAAATTGCAATTTCTGAAACTATATAAGTGCTGGAGCGTAATATTTTATAAATTATATGAATTTTAATGTAGTTTACCCTTAGCTGTGTTTATCGAAGCTGGAAGGATTTATATTGTGGAATTAGCTGAGTGCCACTGCCAAGATAGTTGATTATTGTATTCTTGAAAAGTAACAGGAATTTTGCTGTTTCTACCTTTTGCTGTGCTATAGGCTCATATCTAATCCTGTGAGGTTTTGGATTCAAATGAATCGTTTCCAAAGTTCTACAAAGTGCAGTGTAAACTGAAATGCCCAACAGGACAGGACATAAATATGCTGTCCAGTTCCATTTCGACTTGATTAGAAACTTAATTGTATTGAAATATATTAAGCTTGAGGCTATTCCTACTGTTAATAATGTACAAACTGAACAAATAAAAATTAGTTATGCCAGATATTATCTTGTGAAAAGTTTAAAACCCTACTGTGACTTGCTTTCATGATTTGTTGTTGCACCACTAAGACTGACACTCCACTACTAATATCTTCAGAAGCAAGCAAATCACCTAATGGTCCAAGCTCTGCCAGCTCACTCCACTCTGCTAATCCTGACAGGAATTTTGGCTCGTTATCGTGGCGTCGACCCACCATGATTAGGT
Source organism: Viola pubescens var. scabriuscula (assembly GCA_002752925.1). NCBI lineage: Eukaryota > Viridiplantae > Streptophyta > Magnoliopsida > Malpighiales > Violaceae > Viola > Viola pubescens. Next base: position 655 of record NBIL01087790.1, on the reverse strand, counting down.
CAAAGCTGTTCTGATTGTTTCTCACAACAACTGCGGTATCCGAACCATCTCTAACAACCTCCTCTTGGTAGATGATATTGTAGTATCCTGACATACCAGTTCTTATAAGCCACAATGCCTCGTTATCATACATTTCATCCCATCTATCATGCCCACCATCTTCATCACGGGGTGCCACGAAACGGATTATTGTAAGGTGAACTCTAGGGCTTCCTACCATTCTTAATGCAAAGGCTAATGCTTCCCTGTCATCGGGGCCTCCCGCAAATAGCACTGCTACACGATACAATGTTGATGGTGCGAAAATGGAAGAGAGACCGCGCTTTGTACGACAATCAATCAGTATGCCAACAGAACAAGGCGCCCTTTCTAATACATTAAGGTTCACTTTCCTTAGTTCACTCTGTTGTGACACCATTTTCGTCTTATCGTTCCATTTCTTATGAAATGGTAGTATTACAAGGGAGCAGGCCTTGTGGAACGCGAGCCAACAAACATCCTCATGCATCTGTTTACGCGGGGACACTGCAGTGAAGACATCGACATGAGTTAGCTTCTTGTTCTGCGTGTGTGATCATCGGTCAAATACAATTTATAAATGCCCTATTCTATGCACACAATTGTAATAATGTATACAGTGGAAGTCGGGGTCGAA
>NBIL01087771.1:0-11790 GCA_002752925.1 Viola pubescens var. scabriuscula | reverse complement strand
AAATACAAGCAAACCCTAAGTATAACTTCGACTCAAACTATAACTTCTAATACTTCTAGGAATAGAAATCCTATCTAGAAATTAACTTCTAATTAATTAAATACAATAATTATCTATCTAATAAGTCTTTTCTTCATCCGACTTCTCTTCAATCCCGAATTGGTCTTCAACTCCTAGTAGGCTTAGAACTCTTTTCTCCTTGTCGCACTTGAATTGATCTCAAACCTTCTCGACTTTCCCTCGTGAGTTTGGGCTGATTTTTGGTCCATAACTCCCTTCTGGACTAATGTTTATTATGCAATTGGAATTATGCAAAAATCCAGAACCGTTTCCATTTTAGCTCGAAAATACTCGCCCATTATCTCCTTGCGTTCCCACTGTGTTGACCAATAAGTTGCCTCGCACCAACTTTTGATTCCTCCGTCCGATTGACCTGAAATTTGAACACAATGTTCCTGACATCCCAAAAGGTCTTGTATTTTTGGCAGAACTCAAATCGGACTTCATCTTGACCACTTTGGCTCGTAGGGTTCCTTGCGCATGTACTATTCACTTGGCTTGTCTCAACACTTGTTTCCTTCGTGTGTTCTCCCTCATCTTCTCTCTATGAGCATGAATGAACCTCACTTGTGTTCCAGTAGCTCCCTTAGCTCACTCCCTTGCATGCTTTGGCCCATTGGCTACTTATCTCTCGGCGTAGGCGCGCCCTAGGGTTAGGTGCGAACCTAGGATCGTATCAGATATGGTTATGTTGGAGATCATTAAAATCTCATGATTCGTTGCTGTCTATGCAAATCTAATGGTCAAAACAATTCCAGTGTTGTGCATGAAATACATGGTAGTAAATTTAGCTTTCTATGAACAGTGAATTAAACCTAGTACCAAAATTGATTCATTCATTAAATCAACTTAATACTTTAGGTTAATGAATTTATGTTTTAACTGAATTTAATTGGATTTAATAATTGGTTCATTTGGTATAAAAATATTAATATTATATATATGTGGGTGTGAGATTTTAAAAAGTTAACATGGGTATCACAGTATTTCAAGATTTAAAATACTAGTTGGAAAAATAAAAGTGAAAAAAAAACTCATAAAGAGTTCTGAGTTTTATATATAGTATAGATTAGACTTTTTATATTCAACCAAATAGATTATTTTAGATCATTAGTTATGACGCCGGAAGATAATGACTTATAAATTATAAAATTTAAAATTTAATTAAATGAAAATGAAAAAAAATATTTTTAAAAGGAGAGAAAAGATAAAAATTGAAAAAATTCTAGCCATTTCACTTTATTTGGAATAATCTTATTCTGAGCATTCCCCAAGTGAATTATTATGGTTGATTTCATTTAATATGATAATTTTTTTATAGGGATTACAATCAAGACTTAAAAGACATAAAAGAGATACATATAAAAGTCAAAATGCTATAATTAAAGACCCAATTAAAAACCTTTAAATTATAGGCAAGTAAGTTCAATTCATAGAAACAGCCCTAATCATAACAACATATTCAAAACAAGCCAAAGTTAGTACTGTCTCACATAGATTGCCAACAATTTGTCGCTAACCTAATGTCAATTTTGCAAGTGATTTTTGAACCAAAAATTCATCATCCTTTCAACTGAAGTGAATTTATACGAGGGCAATTTTTTTCAAATACTAACATCATTGATCACGTGTTGCATACACTCGGAAAAGCACATAATATCATGCAATTGGCGAGCTCATTTTCTACTACAAAAACAAGAAGCAACCATAGTTGAGCAAGCCCAAAAATTACAAAGAAATTTCACCCGTCCTAACTTGTTATTGCACCTTCACTCAATCGACGAAGCTACCAATAAGTCATTTTGGAGGAAATACCGCACCCTAGGACGCCCCAAGATATGTGTTTCAGATACTGTTATACATTTACAACCCGTCTTTGCTCAATGGATACAAAATACCCACCACCAAAACTACACCCATTTTTCAAACCAACCACCATCATACCCATATTCTTAAGACCAACCACCGGCATATTCCTTCTGCCCAGGTTCGACTCCAAATCTCGTTGACGAACACTAAAAAACTTATACCAACCAAAAGCATCATAAAATAAAAACCCTAAAGTACATAGACAAGCATACCATGTCATTACTTTCAATAATCTCATGGTACATTTTCATTGAGCTTGAATTTAAAATTACACTAAAGACATTTATTCTACTAAAATTGAGAAAATAATGATTTTTTTTGTTTTTGTTATTATTTTATTTCTAAAAACTAATTCGAAATAATTTTTTTTTTCCATTTGTGATTGTGAAAAGGAGGTGATTAAATAGAGAATTAGACTATTACATTTCAATCAAAATGTCACGAATTTCATCAAGATACATTTTCGATAAACACTTCTTTTAATATATTGTTATATATATAATAAATTTGGCTAAAAATTTCAGTTACTTTATATAAAATCCATCTAGAGAAGATATCAAAATAGTTAATAGTCGTACAATTTATATTATGTTCCCATATCTATTTATTTGGTCATCAACCCTAAATAATTAGCCAATCCAGTCAAAGGAACAACCCAAACAGGATGTGTTGAGAGAAAGGAAAGGGCAGGTGTCCCCATGAGTGTCCATGAGTATCCATCAGTATCCTTCGTCACTACTCTCTTGTCCCTTGTTAATAATTAAACACCAAAGCTATAAAGTCACTACACAACTAAACACATCCATAATCCTTTTCACCAAATCAAACCATATTTATGTACCAAATTGAAATAAAAAACGGAACTGTAACAGATCTCTCCTTTCCTTTTCCTGCTATGAGCTGTCCTTCCTTTGCCTGAATCATTCCTTCCTTTCCCTCCACCTCCCCCACGACGTCAATAATCCTCCAAATGGCACCGATTCCGTCTGAGAACGGCGTCGACGGAGACGATGAGCGAGAAGAAGACGGGGAAGAAGAAGAAGAAGAAGAAGATGATGATGAAGAAGAAGAGGAGGAGGAGGAAGAAGAAGAGCCGAGGCTCAAGTATCAACGAATGGGAGGCAGCATACCTTCCTTGCTATCAAACGACGCCGCTTCATGTATTGCTGTGGCGGAACGCATGATCGCTCTCGGTACACTCGACGGCACCGTTCATATCCTCGATTTTCTTGGCAACCAGGTACTCTCACTGTTACTATCATAATTGTGCAGTTTAGTAAAATTTGCTGGATCGGAACTTTACTTTTATCCAATCTTCAATGAGACCTTCAGGTGAAGGAATTTTGTGCTCATACTGCTGTGGTGAATGACCTGAGCTTTGACATAGAAGGTGAATACATAGCTAGCTGTTCCGATGATGGCTCTGTTGTAATTAATAGCCTTTTCACTGACGAGAAAATGAAGTTTGAATATCATCGACCGATGAAAGCGGTTGCATTGGACCCTGAGTATGCTAGGAAATCTTCCAGGAGATTCGTAACTGGTGGTTTAGCTGGTCATTTGCTATTCAATTCAAAGAAATGGCTAGGCTATCGTGACCAGGTCCGTTTATGCATTACCCTTACTTTTAAGCTCTCTACACTCTTGGTTACTTATTCGAAATTGACTTTTTTTTGTTAGACTTTGCACTCTGGTGAAGGTCCAATTCATGCTGTTAAATGGAGAAAAAATCTCATTGCGTGGGCGAATGATATGGGTGTTAAGGTTTATGACGCTTCCAATGATCAGCCAGTAACTTTTATTGATAGGCCTCAAGGAAGCCCTCGTCCTGAGTTTTTGGTGCCTCATCTAGTTTGGCAAGTTAGTTGAATAACTCCTTCTGTTTTTTCCTTCTCTTCTAGATATATCTTTTTGTATCTCCTAAATGTGGACATTTTTCTCTGAACGTTCAGGATGATAAGTTGTTGGTTATAGGCTGGGGGAAGTCTGTGAAAATTGCGTTAATAAAGGCAAATGAGTTTAAGGGAGCAAATTGGACATACAACAAGGCAGCAAATGTTGTGGCAAATTTTCAAACCAGCTATTATATTTCAGGAATTGCTCCATTTGGTGATTCTTTGGTTGTTCTATCTTATATTCCCGGGGAGGAAGATGGAGATAAGGAATTCAGTAGTACAGTTTCATCTAGACAGGTATTTCCTTATGAACGACCTTCCTGATTGCTTGACTCTTTCTTGTTAGTATCAGGTTTCTTTCTTTAAAACTTTGTTCTCTTTCTGGATGAAAACATTATTGGTAGTTATTTTTGTGGAAATACGAGAGAGCAACTAGGCTACTGTTTCTAAGTTAATCAATTTTAAGCAGGGTAATGCACAGAGACCTGAAGTACGTATAGTTACATGGAAAAATGATGAACTCGCAACAGATGCATTGCCTGTACATGGTTTTGAGCATTACAAGGCTAAAGACTATTGCCTTGCTCATTCTCCTTTCTCAGGTTAACATGTTTGCTTATTTGAAGTTGGCCTTTATGCAGAAGACAATTGACATTTAATTAGCAATGTGTTTTATTGTGGATATAGGTAGCAGCTATGCTGGTGGTCAGTGGGCTGCTGGTGATGAGCCATTGTACTATATTGTATCTCCAAAGGATGTGGTTATTGCAAAGCCAAGGTTAGTGTTGGTTCTTTCTCCTATTCTAGCTGTTAAAAAGGTGAATTGTTTCTTGACTTGCATGCCCAGTGTATAGCATCAACTGCATAGGTTTCAGTTATGTGTTTGTGAATGTTTTCTTTTAAAGTAATTAATTAATTATGAATCATCTTCCAATGTGAAAATATGCCGTCATGCTGAAAAAATGTTATCTTTGATCATGTATTTAGAGTCAATGTGAATGTTATCAGGTGGGTAGCACGTTGGTCTAATGGGGGTTTCTAAGTTTTGTATGCATTGGTTGTTATTTTCTTTAGAGAAGTGAGATATTAATATATATTTGTTTGCTAGGGATGCTGAAGATCATATTGCATGGCTTTTACAACATGGTTGGCATGAAAAAGCTTTGGCAGCAGTTGAAGCAGGCCAGAGTCGAAGTGAACTAGTTGATGAGGTATAATTATTTGTTGCAATACATGGTTGTGCAACTGGCTGTGATTATAGATTAGTCGAAGTTATTGTGTTTTAATTTCTTAAAATTTCATCTTTTTTTATAGTTTTTTTTTTCTATTAAAAAAACCATTGATTTACTGCACACTTTAGCACATGAAACCGATATTTACCTGCTATTTCGCCTAGTGCTAAGAGAAAGCTTTTCCATCTCTCCAACATTCTCCTTTTGTTTATCTCTTCACTAATATAATTTTCTATTTTATTTATGTAAAGGGTTTACAGTTTGACATGCTTGTGCATCTGTGATGTCTTTTATTCATACGTGTCAAACCCTTCCCCTAAAATTTAAAACACATTAGAGTCATACCTGTTCACATCATTTTGCATGCAAACACAGATTAGGCTTTAATGTACACTTACGTAAGACTAAATCTTAGTGATTTTTTCTTTTCCATAAAATATTTGTGGTTAAAAATCTAGTTTTGCATTACTTTTTTGTTTGTTTGTATGGCTCTGTGATTTATGATACAGTCAAATGGTGTATTTGTTGTCTCATAATCTTGAAGTTCCTGTGCTGTAATGGTTGAAGCACTAAATGTTCCACGCAATCTATGCCCTACGCTATGTAAATAATATATATATACATATATATATATATCCCTTTTATCTACCTTGCTATCCAGTATCCTGCTACATTGCTTTAGATGTTTGATGGCCATCTAGATAAGATAATGTGCTTTTTGTTTCAGTTCTGGGCATGCCTTCTTCAGTTTCCATATTACCTGTAATGGCTCAATTTTCTGTCCCGTGTCTGCAGGTGGGTTCTAGATATCTTGATCATTTGATTGTTGAAAGGAAATATGCAGAAGCTGCAACTTTGTGCCCCAAATTGTTACGAGGATCTGCTTCAGCTTGGGAGAGGTAATGCAATCAATTATGTTTAAGTTTCACCTGCATTTCTTGTTAACAACTGACTGTAAGCTACTTACTTCAGATGGGTTTTCCATTTTGCTCATCTCCGCCAGCTTCCTGTTTTGGTTCCACATATGCCAACTGAAAACCCAAGACTGCGTGATACTGCTTATGATGTCAGTGGAATGGAATCAATGAATATGCATAAGTAAGTATAATCCAATTTTGTTCCTCTTTCTGACATTTTTTAAAATATATATATATCTAGGTCGCACTTGTTGCTCTGGCAACAAATCCAGCTTATCATAAGGATCTTTTGTCAACTCTAAAATCGTGGCCACCTGTGATTTACTCTGCGTTGCCTGTCATATCTGCCATAGAACCTCAGTTAAATACTTCTTCCATGACTGATGCACTCAAAGAGGTTTGTGCGAGGATTCTTATGCATCATTTAATTCCTGGAGCATTTGGTCCATACGTGTCTTTAATCGCATACATTTTTTTGTGTGTACTTCAGTCCCTGGCAAAATTGTTTGAAATTGATGGGCAATATGAGAAAGCTTTTTCACTTTATGCTGATGTAAGTAATTAATTTTTCACTTCTACTTTTGCAATTTATTTGCATAGTTATTGCCATTTTGATTCAAAGTCTGTATAAAATTTTCTTGAAAGCAAATCGTCTGTATTTCTCATACGTTTGCTTTTCTTGTTCTTTCTCTTTCAGCTTTTGAAACCAGATATATTTGATTTCATCGAAAAACACAACTTACATGATGCTATTCGTACAAAGGTATGGTGGTTCTAAGATCAGGTGATGTGGTTATGATGTTAGACAGCTGTCCATCTCTTTTAGTGAAGAGTGGATTGATATCTCCATTAGGAAATGATAAAGTTCAATGAGCGCCTTTTACATTCAAATACAGTTGTCTAGAATTCATTGCAGAACTGTAGTTTTGTGACGGTATGAATGTTTCAGATCTCTTTTGTAGTTTGATTGAAATCAATTCCTGTAACTAGAATCAAGATATTTAGGTATTCTGCTGATTGTTCTAAGAATATGATGATCAAACACACATACAGAAACTTATTTATTATCTGCATTTTGTGAAACTGCATGATTGTCTGACTTTGGTTCTTATGTAGGTTGTTCAATTGATGATGCTTGATTGCAAGCGTGCAGTTCCTTTATTTATACAAAACAAGGACTTAATTCCTCCATCTGATGTTGTTTCGCAACTTTTGGCTGCCAAAGACAAGTGCGATTCAAGATATTTCTTGCATTTATATCTGCATTCATTATTTGAAGCAAATCCACATGCGGGAAAGGATTTTCATGATATGCAGGTATGAAGATGACCAACTCGTTAATTGGAAGGTTTATTGAATTCATACAAATTTTGATTTATCCGAAATTTAGGACTTTATCTGCCAACATATTTATGGATTTACTGCCTCAGTGATTTTATTGCTGCTTGGAACTCAAATTTCCACCTTTATAAGCCACTGCCATTTTTTTTTTTACTGGTCAATAGCTTGTGCCTGGTTTTTATTGCTATCGTGAATGCATAGCCACTGTTTGTGATGTGCAATGAGTATCATTGACCTTCAGTTTTGTTGTGACAGGTAGAGCTCTATGCCGATTATGATCCCAACATGCTGCTTCTTTTTCTTCGCAGCAGCCAACATTACACGCTTGAGAAGGTTGGAACAGTCAATGAAATTGTCAATTATGATGGTTCAAATTTATGAAAGGCCAATTGTTTTGTTGTTATGTGTTTATGAATTGACCCAGCCCTAGAACTTAAATTTCAGGCACATGAGATTTGTGTTAGAAGAGATCTTCTAAGAGAGCAAGTTTTCATACTTGGAAGAATGGGAAATGCAAAGAAGGCACTAGCTGTTATCATAAACAAATTAGGGGATATTGAAGAGGTATTTAATATATTTGGTTGAAGCCTTTCAGATGAACTTTTGGAAGTTTTTTGTTGCTGATTTCTGGCGATTCTGGGTATTGTAAGTGATAAGAAAGATTTTATTGTTGTACCTGCAGGCTGTTGAATTTGTAACTATGCAGCATGATGACGAACTTTGGGAAGAATTGATTAAGCAATGTATTGACAAACCGGAAATGGTATGCTGAGGTGTTAATATGTAGACTGCTAGAATATTTTCATAAGTGATGCTATTTGAGAAATATAAACATGTATTATGCTGAATTTTCTGTGATACTTGGCAGGTGGGGGTCTTGTTAGAGCACACTGTTGGCAATCTTGACCCTCTATATATTGTAAACAAGGTGCCCAATGGCCTGGAGATACCTAGGTTAGTATGTCTAAAAATTATGTGTTGGTTTAGTGGTTTTTTTGATAGCCTTGTTACGTAAAGAGGAAATTTTGATTTGCAATCTAGTTAGAACTTATCCATTCTTGCACTCAAATACATTTCTGAGACACTGGGGTTCTAGTTTTCCTCTTCTGCCCTTCTCATTGTTTGCTGACACCATCTGGAAGTTAGTGTTAATTCTTTTGGTGGTTATCCATAGCTTGAGAACTTGCTCGAGATTTTTACGCTTTTATCATTTCCTGATTTACTTTTTCCATCCAAAGTTAAATGTGTGCAACTGTTGGAGATCTATGATAATTGTAAATACTCAGATCTAAGGCCCCAAACTTTGTTTAGTGGGAGTTTCTGCAAAGATGGGTCGAGTTTCTGTGGCTGATTGTTTACGCCTTACAGGCAGTGAGTGGGGGTTGGGGGGGAGGATTTGATACTATTTCAGTCTAAAAGTCTCATCTCTGAAATTCAATCGATGAGTAGACATGAGTCTACAGAAAAATAAATAACTAAAATTAACTGGAGGAAAATTAGTCCAAAACTCTAAGAAGAAAAGTTAGCCACTCCCTCCTTTTGGCTCTCAAAATGAAACAAAAAATGTGCTTAGTTCCTTCACCTTATGCTTCCTCTTGCACTTTTATTTGATTTTTCTCTCTTTTATGGAAGTGACTTGATATCAACCATAGACTTGGATCCTTTTCCTTTTGAAGCTGTGCATATTTTTCACTTCAATGTTTGAATAGATTCCTTTTACCTTTGCATGGAATTCGTTTCCTGTTAAGTTCTCTCTCGTCTTTTTAACGTAGCAAATTGCATTATGATTTTTATCATTTCCCAAAGTGATGAAAACATTGACACTATCGGTTGTTATTATCATTGATCATTATCTTACTTTGATCTTTCCAGGCTCAGGGATCGTCTCGTGAAAATCATCACTGATTACAGAACTGAAACATCTCTTAGACATGGGTGCAATGATATTCTTAAGGTATGATGCTTTCTTTATGCTTTGCAAACATTGGAAAGGAACTTGGATTATAATAGGAACAGAACATCACGTTTGATTCTTGGTAACACTATTCTTTTCATGATATGATAGGCTGACTGCGTAAACCTGTTGGTTAAATACTACAAAGAAGCTAGACGAGCAGTTTTCTTGAGCAACGAAGAAGATGATGCACGAGCAAAAACAGATGCGGGTAGGGTTTCTCAAGCTACTGAAAAAACAGTGAGCTTGCGAACCATGGAGGTTAAGTCAAAAACGAAGGGAGATGCAAGATGTTGCATGTGCTTTGATCCTTTTTCTATACAAAATGTATCAGTCATTGTATTCTTTTGCCGTCATGCATATCATACGAGTTGTCTTATGGATTCGATGCACACTGTTAGCGGGAAAAAAGGGTCCGGAGCCATTTCCCAAGAGGTGTCAGAATATGAGTATGATAATGATGAGGAAGAGGAAGATGAAGATGCTGATTCAGGTGTTCCTCGTATGCGTTGTATCTTATGTACTACTGCTGCTAGTTGACGTAATGATGTTTGCGCTTTTCTTTCTTTTTCATTCTTTCGAATGCGGGGGGTTATGCGTGAGTCGTCTTCCCTTTTATTTATTTTTACAGGTTACGCTCCTTTTCGTCTTTTTGTTTCTTTTTTTCCTTTTCCTTCTCGGTGTTTATGTGTGATATTCATAAATGTGCCATTTTTGGTTAAGCTTTAATTGTTGTATTATTGTTCATATATAATTATATAATTATTTTGGAAGGGGCTATCTTTTGGTAGCCATTTTGTGCAGTACTCTTCAATGGTTTATGTCTTCTCTTCGGTTGGGCTACTTTTCTTTTAAATTGCACTTTCGATTGCTGCTGTGTCCAAAATCATGGTAGACTACCAATTCGAATTGCACGGAGACTGATTGTACTGCTCTCGTGGCGTGTTCCAGTCTATTCCATTGTGCAGTGCACCTCGTGGCTTGTTTAGTGTCAAGAAGTATCTCTAGCGTTAATGTTTCGATCGACCTGCGCATTTTTAGGATCAATGACTACTGTTTAATTCACCCTTTCACGGTCCTGATCAAATCCAGACATCGTACATGGAAATCCCATCATATCAATTACTGGTTGTTCTACTACTCACATCCATATGCTTGTCAGCTACAAATCCTAGTACAGCAAGATTTGGTAGACATAAAAAACAGTTAAGACAGCAGAAACCTCCCACCAGATTTTGAAGCACACTATTATTACACACAGACATTAGATCATTTCAACTATAAACCTGTGAGCCACTCCACTTTCCAGCAAAGATATATATTGAATCACAACTGCTCGGGCGGATCAGATACTAAATCCTCCATCTTCATGTATTAGGCGACGAGGTCGATGTCACATTCTTAGTTAATTCATCGATCATCGATCTTGCAGCTCGATACAAAGGCCTGTTGTTGTATATAGAGGTAACTGATCAAGGATTCTTTCAAAAGCTATAGTAGTTTTACAATCACATGACTCATTACAACTTTACAGCATCGGTACTATGGTGATTCGATGCCATTTGGATCGGGAGATCAAGCATTCCGGAATTCAAGTACACTTGGATACTTAAGCTCAGAACAGGTTTTAGCAGATTATGCAAAGGTGATGATAGACATTAAGAAGAAACTGTCAGCAGAGAAATGCCCTGCTGTTGCTGTTGCGTTGGAAGTAAGTAGTTTCTTCTTATCAGACTCCAAATTTTCAAAATTCTTCCTTTATAGGTTTTGAATGGAGGCCTTCTTCAGTCACCCTAAACCAGTTGTAGTGGACTTAGAACAAATAGTAACGCGTTTAGGACAAGTGAAAATGGGGTGTTCACACCATTGAAGATCCAATTGAGAAAGGAACGAACATACAAAATTACTGTAAGGAAACACGGCGCCGGCTGGAAACATCCACATACGAATCATTGCTCTACGGGTAAAATCTAGTTAATACCTGCTCTAGGGGTAACAATTCTGGTAAACCCATTGCTTGGACATGCATGCATCGGCCTACTCCAGGTTACCCTGACTGGCTCGTGGCCTTGCGACGAAAAGAGATCAAAATCATTGCTTCTTGAATTACAGCCTACTACACCAAGCTTAACATTAATGTTGCCATTGGCATTACAAATAATCGTCGTTTTTGTAATTCAGAGCACAGCAATGCCAATGACGTCTTTCAGTTTAAACATGTGTGAAATGAGAACAAAATGAATATATAATACATGTTACAGAAGATGAAAACAATTGGGTCCTTAGCTCAGTGGTAGAGCAATTGACTGCAGATCAATAGGTCACCGGTTCGAATCCGGTAGGGCCCTTCTTTTTGTTTAGTTTTTGCTCTTTCCCTAAACATGGGGCCATTAATTTTGCTACAGCAAAAACTTGGCCTCTGATCTAGATAAACCAAGCTAAATATATACTACCTCCGTCTTTTATTAAACGACTTTTACTATTTGGGCACGCATATTAAGGAGGTCGGATGACTCACTGTT
>NBIL01087760.1:0-10970 GCA_002752925.1 Viola pubescens var. scabriuscula | reverse complement strand
TTACTATTTTAAAATAACGTTTATTAAAAGACGAAGAGAGTATTAAAATTGAGATGAGGTGGATTTGTATAGATAAATGATGGTTGTTACTTTTAGAATTGGGGTCCTGTATTAGGTGTTACAATACGTTACAAGTCCAGTTCGATATTGCTCGAATTAATCATTCTCATTTAATAAAACAAAAAAAGTTACTATCATTCTCATTCCTATTTCTTTTTTCTTTTTTCTTTTAACTTTTTATGATTATATTTTTATTTTTATTTAAATAAATAACTACCAAATGAACGTGAATATTACACGTGTACTTTTCATATAAAAATTAATAAAAGTGTTAATATTTTTATCATACGTTATTATAAGTTATGATAAATAAAAAGACAGGAAAAATGTGGGAAAAAAAACATTATTTATTATAAGTTATAACATGCAAGTTCCATTTATCCCAAAACTACAATTTGAACAAATATCTTATATCTAGTTCTTGGTAAATTATTTACTCTAAGGAATAAAGTATAATGTAATTAAGAAATTGGACTTTTTATTTTATTTTTTTGTTTTGGAAACATGACACTGGTATTTTAATTGTTGCACAACAAAAATAAACATCTTCAATAGTAGATAATTTCTCAAGTCATAATTTCACAACACTAGTTAATTGTTTTATGTACTTTATTCCTCTCTTCTTTTTTCCAAGGTGAAGAAATTTAATGCAAGAAATCACACAAGACATGTACGAACAATAAATTATATAAGTAATAAAAGTGAATATTTTTTTTTTTTGTCATAACTAATTATATTTGTATCGAATAACTCATTTAGAATAATTATATAGGGATAATAATTATTATTTTTAACGGGTCGACGAGAAATTACTACTAGCGAATAATTGCTTTAATCTAATATTGAAACAAACTAGGTAGAATTGCATGAACTTTCTCTCCCCTTTCTAGTAACAAAAAACCGTAGCTTCTTATCTTTAGTTCAGGGGCTGCCAAAGGTTTCCTTTGATTTTTGGCCGCCCCTCCTCTTAGTTTTAATAGTTAGACTATTTTTTAGATTCTCAGTAATTAGTTTCAATTGTAGTTGTTCTTTTTAATAATCATCGTCATTTTTATTAAAGGTTTGTGTCCTTTGAATAAACATATTTTAGTTTCAATTGTAGTTGTTCTTTTTAATAATCGTCGTTATTTTTATTAAAGGTTTGTATTCTTTGAATAAAAGTGTTTGTTTGCTTTATATGAAGTACTTTTCATATCTATCTTTGAATCTATGTATTGATATGTGTCTCTCGTCAATGGAGTCAGCGTGTATCTCGTTGATGAATAACGGTAGGTGGTTTGTCAATGGACGTGATCCGATTAAAATGTCCCAGAGCGAGAAGTTCGACAATCTATATATTTCGTCCTTCTATGCCTCAGTAAGTAAGGGATTAGTCATCGTTAGAAACTACATCAATCGTTTCTTTCATCGATGGTGAAGTAAAGAATTTTGTATTGAAACTATTATTATGGTTCTCTATATGTTGTTACTTTTTATGCATTACTTTTTTTATCAAAAATATTTATTAATGAAATCATTCATTATAAAAAAACATAAAAAACAAAAAAAACAAAAAAAAGGTTGAATTGCATGAAAACGTAGTTGAAAGAAAATGTTTTTTTTTGAAAAGTAGTTGAAAGAAAATGTTGGAAAAGGATAATGGCAATATCGTACTTTCATAGCGATAAAATTCAATTTAAAATTTTAAACACCCCCTCCCTCGCCTAAATTCAAAATCTGCAACGGTCACCTCTACTCATCATATACACACAAAACATCCCTTCCTCTCTCACTCCATTTGAACCAAAATCTCTCTCTCTCTCTCCCTCTCTCTCCCTCTTTCTGAAACATGAAACCGACGACGGCGACGGAAACCACCGAGAGCGTAAACAACAGCCGATTAATCGGTACAATATCGGCATCTTCTATACGTAATTTGCTAACCAGATCCATGTCGTCTTCCACCAAAGAACATCACAAGCAGCAGACCACCTCAAAATCCCCGAAAAAATCGTCCAAACTCCACAAGCTCCTCTTCACTAACGACTCCGAAAACATTCCTCCGATAAACTCCAACATCGTCCGATTCTCCGACCCTCCTCTCTCTCCTCATACCTTCCCTAAATCACCACCCTCCAAATCTCCCAGATCCAACGCCCATCCACCTCTCCACGTACGTTGATTTATTCCTTTCCCTTTTGACATTGCAGAACGCCGCGTTTTATTTGTAGTTAACTGTTGTTTAATTGCTTGCTGTACTTAATTTTCAGGAGGAGGAGGTTGCTACCGGATCGGACGGTCAGGGTGAAGTATCTCAGGCAGAGCCGTTGGATCCGCCGGTGAAGGTTGTGGTGAGGATAAGACCCGTGAATGATCCTCGTGAGACATTTGGCGATCAGACAGTCAGGAAAGTTTCTTCGGATTCTTTGTCAATTGGGGATCGGAACTTCACTTTTGATTCGGTTATCGATTCGCGTTCAAATCAGGAGGATGTGTTTCAGTTGGTTGGGGTTCCTTTAGTTAAGAGTGCATTAGCTGGTTACAATGCTTCAATTTTTTCGTATGGACAGGTAACAAAGTTTTAGTTACTAATTAGGTTCTTGTGCTTGATTTTTGAGTGTAGTAATAATTGGGTTGTACTCTTATTTGGTAGACTGGAAGTGGAAAGACCTATACTATGTGGGGTCCGCCAAGCGCGATGATGGAGGATCTTTCCTCTGCTTCTCCTAGTAGTAGTCATCAAGGAATTGTTCCTCGTATCTTCCAAATGTTGTTCTCCGAAATTCAGAAGGTATGTTAAGTCTAGTATGATCATTTGTTTTTCGCCTAGATCGACGAAATGGCGTGAGTAGGGGTGTACAAATTGACAAATGTATCAATTGACGAGTTCTATGTATGTATGAATTGATGAATGTTAGTGGTTTGGATTGTGACCAATGTAGGAACAAGAGAGCTCACAAGAGAAGCAGATAAATTACCAATGCAGATGTTCATTTCTTGAGGTATTATGGTTTGTCTGATAAACGGTTTATCACTAAATGGACCTTTGTATTGCTTGGTGCCTGTCAATGTGTTTGTAATTCATTAATAATGAGTGCAGGTATACAGTGAGCAAATTGGGGACTTGCTTGATCCAGTGCAAAGAAACTTGGAGGTATGGAGTCAGAAATTCTGCTCCTAAATCTCTTTTTCATGTAATAGTTTCTCAGTTTATACTTTGGTGGTTACAATTTGTTCGTAAAACATGTAAACAGATAAGGGATGATTCCAAAAATGGATTGTATGTTGAAAATTTGACTGAGGAATATGTGATTAGCTATGAGGACGTGACCCAAATATTAATCAAGGTACTTCTTCTCAGTAATACTGTGTTTTAAGTTATTTAAAAGGAAAGCTCTGTGCATTGATCTTCATTTTTTCTTCTATGTTTCTTATTATAAAGATTTACATATGTGATGCAGGGGCTCTCCAATAGGAAAGTTGGGGCAACAAGCATCAATTCTAAAAGCTCTAGATCCCATGTTGTTTTTACATTTATCATTGAGTCATGGTGCAAGGTAAATAATAGGATGTTCTTTACATCATATCAATCTCATTCATCGCTGATATTTGAAGTCTGTTAATTATGACTTCTTGTTTTTTTTCCTCTTTGGATAATCATAAGTATGAACTCTTGTTACAGGAAACTTCATCAAAATGTTTCAGTAGTTCAAAAATCAGCAAAATCACCCTTGTTGATCTTGCTGGGCTCGACGGAAACAAGGTCGAAGATGATGACAGACAAGTTGTAAGAGAAGGCAAAAATGTAAAGAAGTCGCTGTCACAGTTGGGGTATGATGACATTATATGCCTATCATAGGGGTTTTTTTTTACTTCTAGGAGGTCCATAACTGCAGATTTTTTAGAAATGAGAACCATAATGTCAGGGTAATAATATAGTTGGTAATAAGTAGAACATGTCTGACTTTTCTCCCATCCTGTGTTGAAATGCATCCTTCAAAAGAATGAATGAGTTCGAAAACATTTGCATAGGTTAATCTAATAGCATAACAGCCGATTGTTTCTTTTAATCTCTAACTACTATCTGAAATGGATGAATGTCTCGCAGCTCTGTTGTGATCACTATAGTAATCTTTTTTATCTCCCCTTTGATTAATATAGTAGCAAAACAGCCAATTGTTCTTTTTAATCTCTTAACTACTATCTGAAGTGGATGAATGTTTCACAGCACTGTTGTGATCACTATAGTACTCTTTTTAATCTCTCCTTTGATCATTATGTTTCATCGGTCCAGGCAACTGGTGAATGCTCTTGCAAATGAAACTCAACCTGGGAAATATGAAGATATGCCATATATCGGATCGTGTTTAACACGTTTGCTTCGAGAATCACTTGGTGGCAACGCGAAACTCACTGTTATATGCAACATTTCTTCTGATAACAGGTAAGAAACCTATATTTTGGTGCTCTTTGTCATGTGGATGATAAAGTTATTGCTCACTCTCGGTTACTGTCATCAGATTAAGTCAGTTATAGTTTGGGATACAAGATACTAGAATTGTTTTGGAGATTGTCTTGTATGCTTTTCTTCTTAGACGTGGTTGTTGACTGCAGAAATAATGTTGAGACACTGAGGACACTCAGATTCGGACAGCGAGTTAAATCCATAAAAAATACCCCAGTTATAAATGAAATATCAGAAGATGATGTTAATGATTTGAGTGATCAGATTCGTCAATTAAAGGTAACTTTTTTTTTTTCCTGAAAATTGTTATTTTCCCTAATTTCTTCGCATGGTAATGACCAATCTCGGTGTCAACTTTACAGGATGAACTCATAAGAGCAAAATCTGATGCACATAATTCAGTTGGGAGTAAAAAAGGATACTTCAATGGGCGAAATGTACGTGACAGCTTGAATCACTTGAGAGTAAGCCTTAATCGCTCATTGATGTTGCCTCGTATAGATGACAATTCGGACAATGAGGTGAATGCTGATGAGAATGATGTGAAGGAACTGCATCAGCAGCTCAAGAAGCTGCATAGTTCTTGTGAGGAGAATGCAGGAGATGTATCTGATAATGGGGATTCTGTCCACTTCTCTTCTGTTGAAGAAAGTTTTGAGACAGATGTAATGAGTGAAGATGAAGTGAATGGCCCAGAAATTACAATTGAAGAAAGAAATGTTGGGAAACATGAGGAAAGTGTTGCCTCAGAAGATTTTTTAAGTGCCCTTAATAGCTCACAGCTTCTTGATCCTCCACTTAGGACTAGCATTTCCATTGTGTCACGGCGTCAGTCTTCGGTTCTGCAAGAGCCAATGCTGTCTGAGTCTCCTAAAATTGGAACTGCGAGGAAGAGCATGGCTGTTTCATTTTCAGTGGGTGAGAACAATGTGTCAGAAAGCTCCAACTTCAAGTCACTAAGGCAGAGTGAATGCATTCGGTCGTCTTTGCAATCAAGCAAGTTGTTTCCAGGCCCCACTGAATCCCTGGCAGCTAGCCTTCACAGAGGCTTGCAGATTATTGATTCCCATCAGAGGAACTCAGCTTCAAACAGTTCTTCTGTTGCCTTCTCCTTTGGTGACTTGACTCTGAAACCTTCTCCAGAAGCTGACAGAGCCAATGCTTCTGTTCAAAATATAACATCAGACCCATCAGCAACTCTACTTTGTGCTTCTTGTAAACAAAACATCAATGATGATTCAAGTGAGGTCCAGGATAGCCTGAAGGCCTGGATTCTAGAAGTTGAAGGAGCAAAGAATCCTAATCAGCTAATGAACCAAGTGCCTAAAGTAAGTTTTTTACTTGATTTGAGTTGAGAGATGTAAGGTCTGTGTTATCTTTGACTCAGATTTATTCACTTTCTTTACTTCTTTATCAGGATGTCGAAAACAATTCGTCAGAAGCCAGTAACAGAGCGAAGGAACTTGAAAATATTTGCATGGAACAAGCAGCTAAAATTGAGCGGATGAATGAAATGGTGATGACTCTTTTGACCCCTCTAGATTGTGTAATGCCTCAACTCAGGTTTCCAGTACTGACATTCGACTTTCTGCAGCTGGAGCAATACAAACACGAGAAAGACATCTTGAGAAATAATGAAGAAGGGATTCCTCGTGACAGCTTGAAGAACCAAATTGTTTTGTTTGAAGAAGAATGTGATAGTTTTATGAAGGATCAAAACAAGGTTACTTGTTGCTCTCTTTCGTGATTTGTTCCCTCTTCCTTGAAATTCGTATACTTTGCTGATCTAATTTATCCATTTTTATCTTGCAGCTTTCAACTAAATTCGAGGATAAGCAAGAGACCATTAATGAAAAATGTGAAATAAAGGAGATTCAGGAAGTGATGGATCATGGGAATTTTGATACGAAAGAGAAGGAAGCACTTCTTGAGGAAATTCAAAGTTTAAGGGCCAAGTTACAGTCATATGAGGAGCCAGCTGCAATGAAATCTACCGAGATGCTGCGATCCTCTTTGTTGGCACGATCCTTTCAACTAAGGAAAAGTGTGGACACTCGAACCAATAGCCAGGAAGAACTTGAAAATGAAAGACAGAGATGGATGGAAATGGAGAGTGACTGGATTTCCTTAACTGATGGCCTTAGGATTGAGATTGAATCAATCCGGCAACGTGCAGAAAAGGTGGAAATAGAGTTGAGATTGGAGAAGAAATGCACCGAGGAGTTAGATGATGCACTCCACAGGTCTGTCCTTGGACATGGTAGAATGGTTGAGCACTATGCTGAACTGCAGGAAAAGTACAATGACTTGGTAGCGAAGCACCGTGCCATGATGGAAGGGGTAGCAGAACTGAAGAGGGCTGTAGCGAAGGCAGGAACCAAAGGTGGCGCACGATTCGCTAAATCCCTTGCAGCTGAGCTATCTGCCTTGAGAGTGGCAAGGGAAAGGGAGAAGGAGTTCTTGAGAAAGGAGAACAAGAGTCTCAAAATCCAGCTTCGAGACACCGCAGAAGCTGTTCATGCTGCCGGAGAACTACTTGTTAGGCTGAGAGAAGCTGAGCAAGCTGCCTCACTCGCAGAGGTAATTAAACTACTCACATATTAGACTATTTGTGGGTTAATCTTTTCATCTTTTCCATTTCAATTCACATTGAAAGCTATCTAATGTGTTCCTAACTCAATCCGGAAACAGGAGAACTTCACTAATGTTCAACAAGAGAATGACAAGTTAAAGAAACAAGTGGAGAAGATCAAGAGAAAACACAAGATGGAGATGGTGACCATGAAACAGTACCTAGCAGAAAGCAGATTGCCAGAATCTGCACTGCAACCATTATACCGTGACGATTCAGATGTAGGGCACAGCACAGGAATTCCTGATGATGATCAAGCTTGGAGAGCTGAATTT
The DNA here is from genome assembly GCA_002752925.1 of Viola pubescens var. scabriuscula. NCBI lineage: Eukaryota > Viridiplantae > Streptophyta > Magnoliopsida > Malpighiales > Violaceae > Viola > Viola pubescens. The sequence goes on along the minus strand of NBIL01087760.1, from coordinate 3,559 downwards.
GGAGCCATTTATCAGGATCACTATTGAAGAGATTGTGTCCAATTCCCCTACCCTATATTATGTGCTTCAAAGACCCTACTTGGGTCGATTCTACTACATAAATCAATTTTAGTTTTTCCCTTGGAAATGAATTCTTTTTACAACTGGTATGTCCATTAATGTACCTTGTATGATCATCTTGTGCTATTTCTGTTAATCCCTCGCAATAAACATTGCTATTGATTCTAATCTCTCCATAAATTATTATATTTTATATTTATGGAAAAAAATCTCCGAGCATCCTCTTTACTCTTCATTTTCATTCGAGTATGGTCGGACTTGTGAGAGTAATTTTTTTATTTCTTATTTTCACTAGTCTACTACTGAATAGAAAAAGCGTTGAAGAGCAACAGTACATGGGTGGCTGTTACTTGGCTAGGGTCAAACGGTAAAAAATAAGTTGTATTTATTTATTTATTTTGAAAAATAAAAAGGTTGTGTTTAATATTTATAGCATATTCTTTTTACCAGTACAAGGCTACTAGCTGTTTGTTGTTCGTGTTTTGGATATTTTGATAGATAGCTACTGAGAAAGAAGGGAAAACGAAAGAAAGCGAGCGATACAGTATGTCGTCGACGGCTGATACCCCAAACGCCAACAAAGATTCCGATGTCGAAGAATCAAACCCTAATTCTTCTTCTTCTTCATCATCATCACCTTCGAATGCAATAGTTCCTTTACAATCGAATCCCCCCGCCGTCTGCCTCCTCCGCTTCGCCGGTGACTCATTAGCCGGCGCCTTCATGGGCTCCATCTTCGGCTATGGTTCCACTTCCCTCCCCCTCTAGCTCATATTTTTGTGCTTTTAATCGTACTTTTTCTTTTGTTTTGATTTTTTCTACAACTGCTTAAAGAAAACCCCGTGATTGAGTTGGCTGCATATCTTAATTGTCTAGGCTTAGTGGTCACTTTAGAGCTCTTTAAAGTATAATTATTTACTGTGAGCGAAAGTGTGTTTGGCATTTTGAAGTGGCTGTGGATTAGGTTTCTGACTTATCTGGGTTTCGGTTCAAATGGTTTTTTAAAGAAGGTGGTCTTGTGGGTCAGCTTAATTTTCATACAAAGCGACAATGGCAGGTCTGGGTAGTACATTATACTGAGGTGTTTTGTATCTGTTGTTTGAGGATAAAATGTGAAAATTGAGGTAGTTAGGGTGGAGGAAGGATTTTTTGTCTAAATTAAAAGAATGAGCAATGAGATAGTATTCAGTTGATATTGGAAATTGAGGTATTTTATTATTGAATGGAGATTTAGGTCCATAACTATTAGTGCTTAGGCAGCATGTATTGGTCCTTGCTTTTCTTGCACGTTGTTTGTTGCAAAGCTCGTGCGTTAGTAACTGAGTAGGAGTTGGCTTGGTTGTGATTTATGGAAATAGATTCTTGTTGCTAGAACATGTATTTAATTTTACATCATTTTTTATATCATCATCTATTGCAGAAAGTTCTCAAGTTTCTTGTTACCTGATTAGATGATATCTTATATCTTATGTAGCTTGCTCTGTTTGAACTCACTATATCTTCCCCCTTTGTGGAGTATTAAGCACATGACTGTAAGAATGCGTTTTTCCTTGTTTCAGGTACAGGATTGTTTAAGAGGAAAGGCTTCAAAGGATCCTTTGCGGAGGCAGGATCTCATGCTAAGGTATAGGAGATAAATTCTAGTCTTTTGCTTATTTTCTGTAAAAACTGCACTTTCTTTCTTGTTGATACTAAGATCCTTTCTTTTTTTCCCTCAATAATATTGTTCCATGCACTAGACATTTGCTGTTTTGTCCGGAGTGCACAGCTTGGTGGTCTGCTTTCTGAAGAGGCTGAGAGGGAAGGATGACGGTATGGCTTTCCCATGAGTTGGTTGTTTCACGTAACCCTTGTTTGGTGTATTTATTTTCCGCCGTGCTTTCTTTTTCTTTGCAGTTATCAATGCTGGAGTAGCTGGATGTTGCACTGGCCTTGCCCTAAGTTTTCCAGGTACTCTGTTTTCTGGATTCACAACAAAATAGAATACAACTTCAACTTTCTAGAAAAGAGTGTAAATTAGTCTTTATTGAATATCTCTAGTCCTGCCTTAGGCTTGTGATGCATAATATTTGAGCATATTTCCTTTGAGGTGCATCCTACTTCTCCTGTATGTAGTAATTGTTACTTAGTTGGGAGGTAACTATAACTCGTTAAAGTCATATTTATCAAATGCTTTCTGTATTGGAGACTTTCAGTGAATGTTTGAGCCATCCTTGAAGGCTTTTTCTCTTTGGTCGAGTATGTTGTATTTTTGGGGTGCAAATCTCACTTATTGTTAGCAATCTAGTTTATGTGAATCCAACATAATCTGAACAAAATTACTGCCCTATTTTTTTTGGCTTTTGTACGATAAGAATTTTATTTGCATGCTTTAGAATTCATCTACAAATTCATTGCTAACAACCACCGAAGTTTCTTGTCATATTAAGTAATTGCTAAACTTTTAAGGTTAATAGTGATAAAACCAGAACTATTGCATAAAAGTAAGCTATGCTTGATCTCCGAGTGGTTATGATGCCAGCAGATTTGAGCATGCATGATTTGGTTGCATACATTTATGTTGTTAATGCTCTTATAGTATCGTATTAAGCCTTACGTGTTCTTCCCGTTGTCGTCGTGCAGGTGCACCTCAACAGCTTCTACAAAGCTGCGTCACTTTTGGGGCATTCTCATTTATCATTGAAGGGCTTAACAAACAGCAAACTGCTATGGCTCATTCGCTTCCTGCGGACAACCATAATGTACCTCTTCATTTAGCTCTCCCCCTCGCGGTACCTCTTCCGCAAGAATTGAAACGAGCATTCTCTTCCTTCCGCGAGAACTTGAGGAAATCCAAGAACGGCAGCAATTTTCCTCATGCTCACTGATAAACTGAGTAGAGCAAACTAGTAGTAACGTTTGTTTCGATTCCGTAGTTAGTGTGGGACAACTTGCTATGTAATACTTCACTTGAATTTTTTGCTATTGAATCTCTTTTTTTTTCCTTCATTTTTTTGTATCGTAATTATGGTCTTTTGTTACTGATATTGTCGTTATATAATGTCCGGACCCTATTTTGCACAATGTCAATCACCCGTTACGTTACTGTTTTCAGCTATTTATCCGTTATAAAGCGTTATCTATTGGCCTGATATAAAAACTTGTTAACCTTTTATCGGCCTACACCTTCATGTTTTATCACTAAGCTCAATTTATAAGTTTTGATGTTTCTGTTTATGGATATAGAGTTTATGAACTATCCAAGATAACTGATAATTTATATTAGATTTTTTTTTCATTTTTACCGTTAATGTATTTCTTATACTTATAAAATTTCAACCAGCGTTCGTAATTTATTTTAAAATTGAATGATACATGGTATGTATAATTTTATTATAATAATTTTTCAAACTTTCACAGTAGATATACTTGTATGTAGAACTTAACTATAATTTACTTTTTCAATTTTAAGTTGAAGTTTGCATATTTTTTATTATTTATTTTGAAATTGAATAATATA
>NBIL01087730.1:0-10668 GCA_002752925.1 Viola pubescens var. scabriuscula | reverse complement strand
ATATTTTGTATTATTAGGATTTCAAAGGGTATAAGCATATTTGAGTTAATAATGAAAGAAAGCATAGCACTTACCTGGAATACATCCATAATGAATTGAGTCTGCTATGCGAGCACTGTTAACCTGAGAGCCGCCAGGGCAAATGCAGTATTTGGTCTGGTAAAATCTCTTTTGGTACACTAGATGTCCAGTAGCTCTACTTATTCTGTTATTTGAAATATCAAGTTCTGTGTCGTTCTCCCACACACGGGCCAATATAACTCTAATTTTGGAGTTCCTATGACCAGCCCAAAAACCAAGCGCTGTCCTGCAAAATGCACCTCTCACTAAGCAATGAATTTAAAAGATTGGACAGATCTTAAAAAAAGAACCACCTTAATTGATAGCAAGTTGTAATCAATCAAACAGCATATTTGACAGTACATTTTATCAAGATGGCCTTGGAAAACAATACAAAAACAAATATAAAGCATGTAAGCAATTAGTCAAGAAACGATTCCATAGTGCAGTGCTTACTGCAATGCAAATCTACTGTGGATAAGACAAAGAGGGAACCAATGACCTGAGCTCTTACTTACACTTACAATGTTAGCATGTTAAAAGTCAGTTGATTTATCTTTACCTGTTCTCTATATCATTTCCCCCTGAGGGGAGGGCAAATGGCTGCAGCACTTGAGGGAGAGCAACATCTTTGTGCGGAATGAATCCGACATCATAACTAGGAGAACACACCACTCGAATTGCATTCTTTATGAGAAACGGAAGCCCTTCAGTTGCCCTTACACCAACATCATGACAAGTGACAAAGAAGTGATCAGCGCCCAGTGTTCTATTCCAATATGGGTATTTGGCTATCAATCCTTCCACATAATTCTGAACAATTATAGTCATGTTCTCGTAAGAAGTACCCTGCAAAAGGCCACAACCAAAATGAACAAAAAAGCTAAATAACAAAAGAAAACTAATGCAACCAATTATATTCACAATCAAACAAACAAAAAAATAGTATAAACTACCCAATTTCACAATGCGTAGCAATCAAAATTGTAGAAGACAAGTGTAACTGCAGTAGAGCATAAACCAAATGATTACATAATGAAAAGAAAGAGAGTAGCAAACCTTGCCGCGCATTTTGTGGCAGGAGATAGGGATGAAGAAGAGATGGGCTTGATCCGGATCTGCGGTGCGAAACCTGCTCTCCCTTATATTCTGAAAGAAATAGCCTTCACTAGCATACTTGCCCGTCAATTTCCGAGGTGTTTGATAGAAAGTTTTGGGATCTCCGTCAGGGTAAATATAAACCTTGAAATCCCTCTCCATCTCCTCGTAATTCAATCCAAAAACACGCGGAGAATGGTACAGATCTGTAATCGCATCACCACCACCATCACCAAAAACAATTCCATCCCGCTGTACTAGTTGCGGCTGCTGCTTCCCTGTTTGCCCCTCCGGTGGGAGCATGACAGGGGAGGGGGAGGAGGAAGGGACGGAGGGGCGGAGGGAATTGAGAGAAACGTAAGTGAATGAGATGAAAGTGAGGATGGCGAGGGTGAGGAGAGAGCCTTTGACGGAGATGGCCATGGATTGAGACGGCGAGTGCTGGAAAAGCTTCGCGGCGGTCATGGCCCGGAGATCCGGAGGTGGGTTTATCAGCAGGTGGCGTGGTAATGGAAGGATGAGACAGTGAGTGGAGCGGAGGAGAGAAGATTACAGTGGTGAAAGAGTAGTTCGCAGGGGTGGAATTTACAGGTTTCGGGTTTTATAGTTTCTTGCTTGTCTGCTCTGCTGCTGCATCTGTCTGTCGGCTTTCAAGTGTAAAGCAGTACCCAGCTTGAAGCTGATGACCGGTGGCGAGTAGTTGATCTACGTAAATAAGTAAATAAATAAATAAAAAACTCTATAGTCTAGTTAACTCTTTATAATTTAAAAACTTAGGCTATCAACTTTATAGTTTTGTTTGCAATTTTATCATTTATAATAGTTAAAAAAATTCAAATAAAATAGTTAAAATTAGTAAGATTTTATAACTCTTAGAGAATTATACCTTATTTTCAATTTTAATTTTGACTTTTTTGACACTGAATTCTAGTTTCGGGAATCGGGGTCAATGACAAAGCGACCCTGGTCAGTGGCGAGCAATCAGTTGGCTCGAACCATATCTGATCACCATGTAACTAACTAATCAAGCACAAAGCCAACAACAAATGAAAGGCACTAAGCAATTCTTTGATTTTCAAGCTGTAGCGTATACAAGAAAATGCCACCAGCAACTGCAACATTGAGAGACTCGAATTCTCCTGCCATTGGTATGCTCACAAGCTCGCATTCTTTCTGAGCTTTCTCCGAAAGGCCACACCCTTCGTTACCCAGAACCAAACACAACGGGACATCAGCTAAACAATCCGCAAACCCTTGAGATAACCGTGACACTGCTTTCGATTCGTCATCACTGTCTGGATGTCCAGCTAGCAACTTCATTTGGTATTCTTCTATTAGATCTTCAAGGTGATACCAAGTGCCGGAAACTATAGGGACTTGAAAGGAGGCACCTCGGCTAGCTTTGAGGGCTTTGCTGTTGAATGGATCGCAACAGCCAGGAAGCAAGAAAACACCACCCTGCAGTACACAATCTTTAATATTAGACCTTAGGCTTTTATCCGATAGATTTGGAAAGAGGGACTCTAGCAGACAGGCCAAACCAAGGAATTTCATAATAGATGACAATCATAAAAAGGAAAGAATCAATGACAGCACTATTGACCAGCCATTTAATTACTAAACATGTAAATACCAATGTAGGGAAAAGATAGTTAGGTTGCAACTTGCAACAAGTGTTAACATTTTTATTTCTGATCAAATAGGTAGGTGGAGTACATAAGTTCAATATCAATTCACCTGAAGTGTTAACTATACTGCAAATTTGGGAGAAAGTCTGTCAAAGCACTGGCTGGAAATATAGAACAGTATTCATGCAAAAAAAGAGGTGACTTTTGAAACAAGCCGTACAAGATCAGGTTACACAAATGTCTATTGAGCGTATCAGATTACGTGTGACGATACTATAATAGCAAAAATCCAATTAAGGTCTATTGCTTGTTGCTTACCCATCTAAATGCCACAGCTGATCTGATTAATGTGCCTAGGTTACCTGGATCCTGCAGTGAATAGTTTTCATTAGTTAGTGATGCATACACAAGGACTTATTACATAAAATGTCGTGAATGTTTGATAGTTGTGTAGCACACGTCTCTGTCAAGTGGAAGAAGAAAGTAACAGTAGAAATTTTGAACGAAACCAGTTTAACTTTAAATATGCTATTGTTTCAGTTTAGATGGGCACCAACAATTACGTAGCTCTTTCTCTAACCAGTTTACCATGTGTCTAGCACTGAAAGGCAAAAAATTAAACCAGCAAAACCTGCATATTTACAGGATTCCTGATGTGCAAGTCTCCGATTTCTATACAGTTATATATTATAGCACAGGGAGCAATGTGATGGAAGAAGAAAATAAACAACCAACAGACAGTATGGACTATTTCAGATGAGTTAACATAACCTGGATCCCCTCAAGAACCAGAATTCTGTGGGGAGATGGGAACCACTTCCGACAATCTGCATTTTTTTTACCATCATCTAACACAACGTAGCTGGTTGGAAACCTCATCAGGGCGATTGCGTCAATAGCTTCAGCAGATTGCAACTGCGAAAGTTTCTGCATCACCACAGAACTCACACGCAACATACGAGCAGATGAATTCTCCAGTCCTTCAGGGACCTCGGTTTCATCTAGAAGAAGTAAACATTCTGTTTCAACAGTCCTTTGTGGGAGTGAGTCTTGGAATTGGTTTATCTCCCTGTATACACGTATAATAACAACTGCTGATCACTACGAACTAAATAAAAGCTTTCATTGGTACAAAGCCCAGGTTAACAAGTCACTATTAGGTAAAGTAAACAAGGGAAACAATTTGAATTGAAAACATTGAACTTCAATTTAACAAGGTATCATATTTACCACAATTTGAGAGTTAATAGACTGTTCCTAAACATTGCACTTCCAATCCAGTTGTTCTCAAATAAGATTCTAGCTGCGACCCACAATATGATTGTCAACTATTCACCTAGAATCTCCTCAAAATTTCAACATTTCACTTGTTCACTAAGAAACTCCAACCATATATGCAACTAAACAAACCCAAGAGACAAGGAAAAATAGAAAGCAATGCAAGAAAGCACAAAACTTTAAGAAAGAAATTGAAAAGGGACCTGATAGGAGTAGTGCCCACAACAAGAGTAGAGCCGTGAAGGTGGCGATAAGGGGAGCTTCGAAGGAGCTTGACACAGTGCTTGACAAATGGGTTTGAAGTACTTGTTATGGATTTCACATGAGGCGGTAGTGATGGAAATTTGACGGAAGCTGAGCTCTCTCTATCGCCCTCACCATCGCTGTCGCTGTAATGATGTCGCGACGGAGATGGTACTGGTGAGGTTGTTGATAATTTGAGTTTTGAATTTGAGAATTTGAGAGAAGGAGGAGAGGCTATTGGCACCCAGGATGTGTATATGCACTGCATTTCACCTCCCTCTCAGTCGCCGCAGCGATTTCATCACCAGACTTTGGGACTAGGGAGTAGGGAGTTAGGATAATTTTTCCACTTTCTGGGTAAATGAAAATTCCTTATTTACATTAAAAAAAAAAAAAAAACTTACTTTAGAATGATTTTCATAAAATAAAAATTACATTTAAAGTTTAAACAAGAAAAAAAGAGTCATTACATTCAAATATTAAACTAATTTAATAAAATAATATACTCCTCCTGCGTTCTAACAATAAATAAGGAGTATTAATTGTTTTTTTACTATACTCTCTTTTGTTAACTACTAATAGGTAGATATATATATATATAGATCAGAGAAATCATTTTTTAAAAATTAATTATATCATTTATCTATAAAACAATATGAAATCGGACGCTCTAAATTATTATTACCTTAAAATGATGTCATGGGGAGAACTCAGGAGTGATGATATGTGAATAAAAAACTCTTTAGAGATGTTATGAATTTATAAAATTTACTAATTATTTATGTAATTATAATTAATATAAAATTTAGTCAAAAATAGTTGCCTAATTTTTGGATTATCTTCTTTGCTTTTGTCTTTTTTCTTTCTCCACCTATTTCTTCAATTTTCAAAGTGTCATGCTTCTCTACCTATCTACCCAATTTTCAAAATTACAAAATAAAAAGTTTTGCTCATTTTTTTCCTTTCTTTTTTTATTATATTTCTAAGAAATGTTCATTGTATACCCCCAAATAATAAAACGCTTAAAAGTTAGAGCTCACTAAGATAAACTTTTTAAATTTTAGAGCTTATGGATTAAAAACCGCAAAAAAACCTATATAAATAGATCCATTTTAAACATATAGGATCATTTTTATCACACAACCTCTAGGCATGATTACACTTCTCCATTGTAATTTTGGCATTATTTTGCTTACAATGATTTGTTTCTTTCATTATAAGGTTAGACCTTTATTTTTTATTTTATTTTTCTCTATTGAAATACTCCTTTTCTTTTAATCTAACCCGTTTAAAAATAATATTGATTATAATAATATTATTCTAAATTGTTAACTTTTGACTTATGTAGAAAGTATGATTCCATAAAAAAAATGAGATCAATAATATTGTACTACCATTAATTTTACTTTTTTTAAAAGGTACCATTCAAATTACTAAACAAAAGTATCATTCAAAAAAATTATAAATTAAAATAATAATATCAGTTAATTTCTATTAAAAATTTGAAATAAATTTAAAAGTAAGTTTACTTTACTTATTAGAATTAAGAAATATCATTCTAAAATAATATTTAGAAATAATTAAATGTGGTTAATAAATTAAAATACTGTACCAGTTTAGTTATGTAACTTCGTTAAGATTAGTAAAATAAACTATGAGACAAGTAGTAAAATATTTAAAAGTAAATATACAAAAAATGTATTATTACTATTAATTCATTATAATTTAACTCATAAAATTACCAATTTAAAATCATAATAACAATAGGATAATCCGCGCATAAAAAACATGCACACATTTTTTTTTATAAAGGATATGACAAAGTATGATAACTATCATTCTTACTAAATTCTTATAAGTAAGAATTAAATGTGGAAATTCAAATAAAGTCACAATTATCAACGAAGTTAAAAATTTGAAGAATTATGTATATTTATTAAGAAAAGGAGTTCAATATATTTGCAATATATTTAACACGCTACTTTAATTACTTTCAACTTAAAAAAATAATAATTATACAATTACGTAGATCCCCGCATTGTGGGGTGCAAACCTAATTATTATTAGAAAGTTAGGGATCAAACTCACACCCTACCGCATAAAACATACATGTACTAATTAGTTGAGTTACAATTTCTGTGCACTAAGAAAATTATTAATCATTTTGCTACTAATTTTTTCTCTTAAATTTACTTTAAATTGACCAATAAAAAAATCATAAATTGTGTTAAGAGATTTTTTAGTAAAAAATAAAATCATATAATATTTTATTAGAAAAAATAAAAATCACTCAGTTAATGTAAAATTAGTCTCACTTAAAATGAGTTGTATACCGGAACAAAGTTATTACGTCACATATTTCCTCAATATTAAGAGTCTTATGACAAGAGTTTCTATAAATATTATAAATATAAAATAATGCAACAAAATGACATTTACAGTTAAGTTTTTTCAAGCTAATTACTCTCTTCGCTACAAATTAAATGTCATTTTAAATTTTGGGGAACGACATAAATAAAATGTAACTTCCATTTTTTAAGATAAAATTGCAATTAACAATACATTTTCACTCATAAATTCGTATTAAATATAGTGTGTGTTTCCTAATAAAACATGTATGTTAATTGGCTGACTTTGGGGACTAATAAATATAAAATGGAGGCTAATTAACTGAAAAAAAATGTAAAATTCACCATTACATTTATATTATATATTAAAATAAATCACTATATTTGTAATAGAACCAAATAGACCATTGCATTTTGTCATTCAGTCAACATTAACTACTATTTCTTAAAAATAGTTGTACCTTATTTGACATCTAAAAAAACAACATAAGACTAAGCTAACTTAGAAATTAAATTAATTTTTTTTAACATGGCAAATAAATAAATGAAATTGAGTGGAAAAATATAGTGGTTTATTATTTTGATCACACTTAATGTTTTAACGTTAAAAAATGAGGATATTATTTTGATCTTGCTCGGTTTTTTTATTTTTGGATAATTTGATCATATTTTTTATTTTTCAGTTGTAAAATGAGTGTGTAGCGTGACTTTTTTGCCGTGTCACTTTTCTAGAAAAAGGAAATTCCATGTAAATATAACTTTATGTCGTTTCCAAACTAGGTATAACTATTTTTGGGAAGAAGTGACTAATGCAGATCGAGTGGATAAATGCAATGGTGTATTTGACTCAATTACAAATATAGTAGTTTATCCTGATATAGACTATAAGTATAAGGGTGAATTTTACCTTTTTTTTCTTAATTGCTTTCACGAAATCAAATAAAAATTAACTATTAATGATGTGTTTTTTCTGCCAAAATTAATTAAAAAGTTAGGCATTAATTGCTTTCATAATAAACCATCCAAGGCAGACTTTTTATTTGTATAGTATGGATTACTACCCTATACTTATTATTTTCTATTTCTTAAGTATTTTTTATTAGGGTGGAGTTAGGAGCATTGAAAATAGTTTTGGACCAATTGTGACCTAATTTAAGGACATCCGATAAAAAGCAACATAATGAGCTTGTTTTGGGCCAACATAATAAGCTAGTTTTGGGCCAAGATTGATGGGCCCAGAAACTTCCCTTCCATCTTGGCCCAAAAACTTCCCCTCCATCAATCTTGGCCCAAAACTAGCTTATTATGTTGGCCCAAAACTAACTAATAACCATTTCAAGAGTTCGATTACATATGAACAAACGGTGTCTTCCCTAACATCATATTCGTTCCCTCCAAAACTTAAAAAAAGAAGAGAATGCCAATTCTTAGCTCAAGATCCTCCCGTTCTCTCTCTCCCTTTCTGCTAAACAAAATCTATCACTATTACTCTCGCAAACCTTTCACGCAGAAAACTTTCTTCAAGCCACCCACCGTAGACGACAACACCGCCCTCGTCAACAACTTATGCAAACACAACAGATTCAAAGAAGCCATTGACGTTTTGTGCCAGCAAAACCGCTTGAAAGAAGCAATAAAACTGCTCAACCAAATCCCCAGACCGCAAGCTTCCATTTACTCTACCCTTATACACTCTTGCCTCCAGAATCGCGCGCTTGAAGAGGGTAGAAAAGTTCATGAACACATAAAACGAAGTGGGTTTTTACCAGGTTTGTTCATATGTAATCGAATTCTTGAAATGTATGCCAAATGTGACAGCTTTGTGGATGCCCGGAAACTTTTTGATGAAATGCAGGAAACGGATTTGTGTTCCTGGAATGTTTTGATTTCTGGGTATGCTCAAAGAGGGTTACTTGAGGAGTCTAGGAAACTGTTCGATGAAATGCCCGTGCGAGACAATTTTTCTTGGACTGCGATGATTTCTGGTTATGTGCGTCACAGTATGCCTAATGAGGCATTAGATTTATTTAGAGTATTGACAAGGTGTGAGAACGAGAATGAGAAGTCTAATAAGTTTACTGTGTCTAGTGCTCTTGCTGCTACTGCAGCAATTGGGTGTTTGAGGAGTGGGAAAGAGATTCACGGGTTTATAACCAGAACTGGGTTAGATTCAGATGAGGTGGTTTGGAGTGCTTTATCTGATATGTACGGGAAATGTGGTAGCATAGATGACGCAAGGCATATCTTTGATAAGATGGTCGATAGAGATATTGTCACTTGGACGACAATGATCGATAGATACTTTGCAGATGGGAGGAAAAAAGAGGGGTTTAATTTATTCGCTGACTTATTGAGGTCCGAGATTAGGCCTAACGAGTTTACATTCGCTGGGGTTTTGAATGCATGCGCTGATTGTACTTTAGAAGATCTTGGCAGGAAGGTTCATGGCTATATGACTAGAATTGGGTTTAATCCGTTCTCTTTTGCTGCGAGTGCTCTTGTTCACATGTACGCTAAGTGTGGGAATATGGTGAATGCAGAAAGGGTGTTTAAAGGGACACCCCACCCAGATTTAGTTTCATGGACTTCCTTGATTGTTGGATATGCTCAGAATGGTCAGCCCGACGAGGCTCTCAAGTACTTTGAGTGGCTACTGAAGTCAGGGACACAGCCGGATCATGTAACTTTTGTTGGTGTTCTTTCAGCTTGTGTTCATGCTGGATTAGTTGATAAGGGGCTTGAATATTTTCATTTAATAGATAAGGAATATAACTTAACTCATACAGCTGATCATTATGCTTGTATAATTGATTTACTGGCTCGATCTGGGCGATTCGAAGAAGCTGATGATATTATCAATAAAATGCCCATGAAGCCTGACAAGTTTCTGTGGGCTTCCTTGCTTGGAGGTTGTAGGATTCATGGAAATCTCAAACTAGCAGAGAGGGCAGCAGAAGCGTTGTTTGAGATAGAACCTGAGAATCCTGCTACGTATGTTACAATGGCTAACATTTATGCCACTGCTGGTATGTGGAATGAAGTTGCAAGGATCAGGAAGACTATGGACGAACAAGGAGTGGTGAAGAAACCGGGTTTAAGTTGGATTGAGGTCCAGAAGAAGGTACATGTGTTCTTAGTAGGAGATACTTCCCACCCGAAATCCGAGGAAATTCACGAGTTTCTGGGCAAGCTTTCAAAGAGGATGAAGGAAGAAGGGTTTGTTCCTGACACCAATTTCGTGTTGCATGATGTGGAGGAGGAGCAGAAGGAGCAGAACCTATCTTACCACAGTGAGAAACTTGCAGTTGCTTTTGGTATTATTGAAACTCCACAAGGAACACCGATCAAGGTTTTCAAGAACTTGAGAACTTGTGTAGACTGCCATACCGCAATTAAATTTATCTCGAAGATTGCTAATAGAAAAATAATCGTGAGGGATTCGAATCGGTTCCATTGTTTTGAGAGTGGACATTGCTCTTGTAAAGACTATTGGTGATGAAAGCTAGCTCATGAAACTGAATTATTCGAATCCTTGTACAGTTTCTGCAAGTAAACTAGTAAACTTTTATGGCATTTGGACAGTTTACAACAAAAACTTGTCCTTGTTATGGGATCACCATCTACAAGTTTCGGGTGCAAAATCGATCAGTCTGTACAAGTTATATTTGTTGAATTATCATTCGAGACGTTTGAGATGTAGGAGTTATGCAAATACTCTTGAAAGTTTCGATGCAAAGCAATAAGGATGTAGAAATTTTTGTAACACACAACATGCTTTTAGGATAAAACATGTCGCAACATGCTAAACAAAATTAACACGAATTCTTAGATGGTGGAATAAATTGTTTCGATCATTTGTGGTCAACAATTTAAGAAAGCCCATAAGCGTAAGCCCATAAGCGTAAGCCCATATGGAGGAATGGCCGACGATTGGATGATGAGTTTCACTTTCAGCAATTATTAACGGTAAACTCTTGCTAGCTAACGGTCATATTACAATTCAAATTTTGAAC
>NBIL01087722.1:0-10314 GCA_002752925.1 Viola pubescens var. scabriuscula | reverse complement strand
GTTTTGATTTTATGACGTAGTTTGTTTTGATTTTATGGCTGGTTTGATTTGATGACAGTGGGTGGAGGAAGAAGAAGATGAATAGTAACTTGTACCAAATTAATCATAATGACATAACGGTAATTATGCAGGAAAATAGATCTGATGGTGCTGCTGATGCCGCCATTGAGGTCAACAGATCTGATGGTGGAGGATCAGAGTGAGGAAAAGAGGGGAAAAAAATAGAGGTGAGTGTTATTATTATTATCCGGTTCGATCTATGGTCCGAGAAATCTCGTTTGAACCTGATAGAAACTCGAACAAAAAATACTAAAAATACGAAATAAAACGGAATAAAATAAAATGACACGAAACAAAATAAACTACTGTCCGAGAAATTTCATTTGAAACCGATAAAAATTCGAACGAAAAAATATTAAAATACGAACAAAAGGTTGAAATTTTGGAGCCGAAGGCTTCGTTTTCAAGCCAAGCTACCCTCCATAAGCTGAACCATGAGCCGATGACATTCCTTGAAATTTTATTAACAGTCCCAGGGTACAACAGTCATAAAATATTTCGATTTTTACGAACCAATAATTACTTTAATATATGTAAAAACATCCAAAATGACATTTAATTATAAAGGGGAGTAAAACTTAGGAAATGAGTTAAATTAAATAGTTAGATTTATTTGAGATAGTCGGATAAACGAAAAGATTTATTTAAAATATTTATAAATATTATGTGTTATTTAAGATAATTAAGCAAACACTAAAAGACAAAAATACATTCAAAATACACTGCACAGTATGCGTGAACGGGCCACACGTAAACACAGTTATTCATCATATAACCAATCCCCAGTAAATATTATGAACGAAATATCCAAACTACCCCTCTGGTTGTCTTGTTATGTCATCCTCTCTCTCTAGAGATGAAGATGGGCTTCTTTTTATGCTTACACACTCTCCGCCTCCTTTTTCAGCGCACCCATAAAAATGGCAACCACCTTCATTCGGAAAGCTCTTTCCCTCTCCAAGACTCCGGCGGCCGCGGCCGCGAGATTAGTCCCTTCTCGGCCCCACGCGACGGCTGCCGCGGCGAGCACGGCGTCCAAGGTCAAGACTTTCCAAATCTATAGATGGAATCCAGACAACCCATCAAAGCCAGAGCTTCAGAACTACGAGATCGACTTGAATCAGTGCGGACCTATGGTGTTAGACGCGCTGATCAAGATCAAGAACGAGATGGACCCGACTCTGACATTCCGTCGGTCATGCCGGGAAGGAATCTGTGGGTCATGTGCCATGAACATCGATGGGTGTAATGGGTTGGCTTGCTTGACGAAGATTGAATCTGGCTCTGCTTCAACAGTCACCCCGTTGCCGCATATGTATGTGATTAAGGATTTGGTTGTGGACATGACGAATTTCTACAACCAGTATAAGAGCATTGAGCCTTGGTTGAAGAGGAAGAATCCACCATCGGAACCCGGGAAGGAGATTCGACAGAGCAAGAAAGATAGGGCAAAGCTTGATGGGATGTATGAGTGTATCTTGTGTTCTTGTTGCAGTACTTCTTGCCCTAGTTACTGGTGGAACCCCGAATCCTATTTGGGACCAGCAGCTTTGCTTAATGCTAATAGGTATGACTTGTTTGCTTTTGCCTTGGTGTATTGCCATAATACTTGTTCTTTGAAAGCTTTATGGGTTCATCTCAACTTTTTTTAATGGTTTTTGTGTTAATAACTATTGTTTTATTTTGTTCTGTTATATTTTCTGGGTTTTGTGGATGAAGGGGGTAGTGGTTTTATGTGGCTTCCTTATTTTTTATTTTTTTTGCATGTTGATGGTTTGTGAAACATGTGCCATTTTGTTGCGGGCTTGAGTTTGGTAATTGCTGCAGTACTGGGGTAGATGAGAATTTATATGGTAATAGGTCTGTAAAGCTGAAAAGGTTGGCTGCTTTTTTTGGGGATTTTGCAGGGTTTTGGAAACATGTTTTTGGTAATTTCTTAGTTTCAGATTTGGTTTTTATGAGTTATGTATGACAGATGTGTGTTTGTATGTAGGATTTTGTAGGTTGTAGTAATGGTTGGATGTTTGAGTGAAGGAAAACTTGATGATAAATGAAACTATAGAAGGTATTTTTCCGTCACTAATCAGAAATCAGATTTTGTATAGTTGAGTTTGGGTGTTACACATGAGCATTGGGTTCGATATAGGGGGGGGGATATTAAGGTGCTTTAGAGGTTGGGTTGCTCATCGACTGTTGTTGAAGTATTAATAATGCATTATTTTCCAATTTATAGTTTGTGATTGATGATCAGAGTTTGATTTTGTGATGGATGCTTTAGTTACCAAGAAAGGTTCAGGCTTTTCTGTGTCTGTGGAAAGGTGTGATACTACAATGAGGGAAAGGTTTATTTTGATTATGTTTCTCTACTCACTTCCGTTCATCTGTCTAATTTACTTAGCAAGCAGGTCTTACTTCTACTTTTTATTTATTTATTGAATTGCTAATTAGTACTGTAGTCAAGTTTCAAGCAGTGTAACAATGCTTGCTTCAACAATGTGCTGTTGATGGTTGGAAAATTGAATTCTTACATGATTAGTTTCAGTTCGCTTTTCTGGTTGTTCTTTGTATTTCCTGATGTTTCGTCATTCTTGGCACCCAAAGTTTATAATTTCATATTGAAACCTTATTCACTGTAGCTAATTTCAAATCTGATTAGAATGCAACATTTATGCTATATATGAATCAACTGAACTTGTTGAATTATAATTTCTATCCAAGGCCAGGGTTTATTCTCCCAATCTCTTACTAAGTTACATTCTGGGATTCAGGTGGATCAGTGACAGCCGTGATGAGTACACTGAGGAGCGACTGGAGGCAATCAATGATGAGTTTAAGCTCTACCGTTGCCACACCATTCTGAATTGCGCTCGTGCTTGCCCCAAGGGCTTGAACCCTGGAAAGCAGATTACACACATCAAACAGCTCCAACTAGGAGCTGGTGCTTGAGTGTCCACTGTCCAGACTGAGAAAGCTGGCATGTGGATATGCATCGGACCAGTCATCTTGGATCATTTTTTTTGAAAGACACATCAGCTTTACGTTTTGATTGAAAATAACTTGTGCACCAATTGTATTGTGTTTCCTTTTTGTATCTGAGGTAGGGTTGAAGTCTTTCACCCTCGTTTCCTTTCCAAATAAGATGCTTAGACAACTCGAACGGTGCTTTGTTTGGGGAAATCAGATTTCAGATTCCCTTACCATTGTTGTGCAGTAAAACACTTGTTTGATAAAAAGATGTTTTTGTGCTCCTATTTGCTTAAATGTTAATAATAGATCTTGGGTTCTTTCTCAATCTCATGCTTTTTGTTTTTTTGGCTCAGTATTATGCTTTTGGGTGATATTAGGTTTATCAAGTGAATACTGCAAAGAATTTATCTTATCGTTGATAAAGAGTTTTTTTTGTATACCAATGAACTAGTAGCTTAGTGTGGTATGTCTCAACTCGAGATACTCAAGAGACTCGAGAGTTCGAATACCCTAACTTCCGATTCCTAACAGTCTTTTGTGTCAAAGATTGGGGAAACAGAGGAGAGAACCAATGTCAATGATGTGTTGCTCATGGTTAGGTGCAGGATACAGTAATTTAGATTAGGATAATTGAATGGGCAGTGCATATTGCGAGTTGCAATATAAATAGTGATTACAGAAGGAACGACATGTATCCATCCCACCATATGATTGTTGTGATTCATTTTATAACATTCCAAATTAAACAAAGATTACAAGACCAACCAATGTTTCCAAAGTCATAAACATATTTAAACCTTCTTCATCTGATGGTCTGTGGATCAAATCCGCTCCTACGGCTGCAATGAAGATGAGAGGAACGACATGGATGGTAATTGTTTTGATGATCTTCGTCGGAATAGATGGCAGCCAAGCGAACACTCGCCTACTACTACTTCTGGACATTGATAAGCAACCAGCAGCAGCAACACCAACCTTTGTGACTATAACAGGTAATGCTAATTCCTCAGGTATTCCTTCTTGTGACTATAACATGACATTTTCATTCTGCTTGTGTAGGATGCAACAATGACTGTGACACTGCTTGCTGCGACTGCAACATCGATAAACAACCACCGTTGTGCGTGCGATGCTGCATAGATGATCCTTGAGATGCAGGCTACATTTGTTTTACAGAAACACAGAGCAATCAAGATTGAAACATTATTGAAATCCATTCATTTTAACATGTTGTGCAAAGGAAAAAGCAATGAGTTTATGGTTAAGAATAATTAATTATTAATAAAATCAAATGCCCATCTAATTCTATTGCTTTCACCAAACCTTCCTCCTGCTTCCCACCAAAAACAACTGTGTCTGATTTTTCCTATTAATTGCTTTGCTTGTTAAAATTTTCTGTTTTTGTTAATCAGACGAGAAGCATATCAATGACAATTTCTGTGGGCTTTCTGGAAAGTTGAGTCCATGTTTGTTTTGCATTTTGAAATGGGCTTTCCGAAATCAGCCCATACAAGTACTTTTGCGTCAAAAAAGTGATTTCGCTGAGCTGCAAACATCCCCGTTTCTTTGTTAAAAGTGAGAAAAATATATGTTTAGCGGAGCCAGGTTTCGATCCTGGGACCTGTGGGTTATGGGCCCACCACGCTTCCGCTGCGCCACTCCGCTCTTGTTTTCAAACTTCAGACAGCGTAGTAATGTTGATTTGAAACCAGGTGTTATGCTATAAGAATGGAGAGGCCGGGAGTGAAAGGCTGTTCCTTTGTTGTTGTCCATCTACCGTTCATTTCCTCGACAAATGCTATAAATTAGATTCAGGTCGTCTTATTTATGGATGGTTGTTGGGTTTCAACTTTCAAGTTTCAATGAAGATGGAAAGAATGGGCAGCAAAGAGGTTTTAGCTTTCCAAGACAAGAAGGCTTGCATCTCGCTTTTAACGAAGCATGGGCAACACTGCCTCTCTGCAGCTGCACCCACTTCTTACAAATATCAGAAACAACAAATTAAAGCATATAAACTGTTCAATGGACTGTTTCTTTCTTAAAGTTTGCTACTTTATAGTCTTCTTTCAATTCTCTCCGGCTCCAACTAGGGAGAGATGGCATCATGGAATTCAACCCCACTGGAAACCACTTATATAACCTTTGGATGGATTGCTTTCGTTTCCTGGTCCATCAGTTTCTACCCTCAAGTCATCTCCAACTTCCAAAGGAAAAGGTCAGAAGCCCAATTCCCCACATTTCCAATTATCCTCAGGATTTATATTCCTTTCTGTTGGTGTGTTGATTTTGTGTTTTTTCTTGTTTGACAGTGTGGTGGGGCTGAATTTCGATTTTGTGGTGCTGAATTTGACGAAGCACTCATCTTATTTGATTTACAATGCTTCTCTTTATTTTAGCTCTGCTATCCAGCAACAGTACTATGAAAAGTATGGGCATCGACAGGTTTGTGCTGTTCATTGTTTCCAGGCATCTTTTTTATGTTATCATTCAGTGCCCAGTTTATGTTGTTGTTCTTGGTGTATATGGTTATGTGGGTCATTATGGTTGTTGCAGTTCTAATGCTTTGAAGTGCTAAAGTTAGTAACTTCCGTTTCTTTACGGCTTTAGCTGTGAAACTTTAGGCGAATCTGATTCGGGTTTGCTCTTGTTTTTCATGTGGTAGTCATTTTGATGATACTGCATTTTATGGATGTTCATAGACTCTCCATGCATCTTATTGATCCATGAGATGAGACTTGGTTCGCTGTTAGTTGAGTAGGTCCTTTGAATTGCATCTCAGTGGAATCTTCAAATCTGGTTAAGTTGAAACTCAAAGTCTCAAACTCCTCTATTGGGTCCTGTGATGGAGAGCCAAATCATTCAGGGGAATAGCATCGCATAAATTCAAGCATAAACTGTTTATTCCTTATTGCAGATGATACCTGTTGCTGGCAATGACGTTGCTTTCTCAATTCATGCTGTTCTACTGACTGCAATTACATTGTTCCAAATTGTAATATACGAAGTAAGGGTTTTATTCATCTTCAGTAGATTAGCAGTTCCCTTTTCTTTCATGTATCGAAACTTGTTTGATCTTTCGTTCTGTTTTCCTTAAACAGCGTGGAAATCAAAAGGTCTCTAGGATTGCTATAGTCATTCTCTCTGTCGTGTGGTTGACTGCTGCAATTTGCTTTTTTATAGCTTTGCCTAGCCATAAGTGGTTGTGGCTTATAAATGTCTTCAAGTGAGTTAATCTGTTGGTGGATTTTTACCCTGCATCCATACTGTATGTGAATATTCCACAACCCTAATGCTAAGTTTTGTGGCAATGCCATAGACATAGGTAGTTTTTGTTGTTAAATTTGAATAGTAGATCAGGAAACTGAATTCTTCTCTAATCTTTATCTACTTCCATTCTGTTGCAGCTCAATTCAAATATCCATGACACTTATCAAGTATATTCCCCAGGTAAGTTTGCTCGTCTGTTCCCTCACCTTTAAGAAGCCTGTATTGTCATGTTGCATATTGGAACATGCTTCCTAAATGTTATCTGCCATTTATGTGATTGTCCTCTGATACAGGCGGTGCTCAACTTCATGCGAAAGAGCACAGATGGCTTCAGCATTGGAAACATTTTGCTTGATTTCGTTGGAGCAGTGACGAACTATGCTCAAATGGCTACACAATCTATTGATCAAAGTATGCTATCCTTTTTCTTGACCAAGAGAGTCTTACCCTCCCCACTAGTTTGTTCATTCAGAAAGTTAATCTCCTTTTTTACTACAGATTCATGGGTAAATTTTTACGGCAACATTGGGAAGACGATGATCTCTTTGGTATGCACATTTTAGCTATTTAAGACTACTGTTTTTGTTTCTGATAATAATCAAATATTTTTATAAGAAAGTTCTCTGTTGTTCACATATCATAATCTTTGTAGTTTGTTCCTTGTACTATCTGTTTGTTATCTGCAGATGTTTTAACATTGAGACATTTTTACAGGTTTCTGTAATCTTTGACCTGCTTTTCATGTGCCAACATTACATCTTGTATCCTGCCAAGAAAAAAATCATCTGTTCCAAACTTGAAGATGATGGACCGGGAGCAGTACCCGTTCTAGAACCGAAACAAGCCATCAACTCTACTAATGAGGTGCAGCCTGAAACTGTGTAAAGAGATGGAGTTGTGTACGATGCTGTTATTGGAAGAAATGTGCAAGAGTGGTTTGCAAAAATCATCCGCCTTTAAAATGTATAGGCTTGCTGTACAGTGTACACAAGCAAGCATAAGGATGTTAACAACCTTGTTAAATTATCAATTATCCTGGCCATCCTTACAAGAGGGTGGGTACTAATAATCAAAAGACATGAAGATATCAAATTACCCTTCATCAAAACTTAGCTCTCTGGTGCTCACGTAATAAATTGAGCATCCGGAATTCTCTTTGTTTTTCAATTAAAATGATCGTACAAGCTACTGTTAACTTATTTTGCCAATTCCATCACAAGCTCTTGCAAAACCTATAAAGCATCTACAACAACTGGAAGACAAAAAGCCCAGCATTAAAACCAGTTGTGGGATGTGGGATAAAAGATGTAGACAGTGTACAGAGGTCAAGTCCTTGAAAGACCGAGGAACACAGCAGCAGACGAGACTTGTGCTTTTAGATCAGCAACATCAATATCATGGCCACCCTCAACTAAACCCCATTTGTTAACCTGCAACGAATTAAGAGCTTCGACATTAGAAGAAAATGAGAAAGCAACAGAAAATATCCCAAGTTTGTTCAAGACATAAAGGTCCTTTATGTGTGTTTGCGTGTTTCCTTGGAAGCAATACAGGAAAAAAGAATTAAAGAGAAGAACCTGCAAATCTTCTTCAACTCTGATCAGCTCAATTGATTCCTCAAGACTTAATTTGCCCCGAACAATCCCAATAGCAATTATTAAAGAGTGTGCTGATGAGGCAATTGCATCAATTGTAGCCAGTTCACAGTCATTGGTTTTCTTTAGGAGGTTTTCTATTGCTTTCACCAAACCCTCCTCCTGCTTCCCACCAAAAAAACTTGAGTATACAACAGGCTTAAAGCCAAATTCTGCTTTTACCCAATCAAGTAAGGGATCCATTTTCTCCACTTGTCGTGCTGCAAAAGACAGAAATGTGACTTATGAGATCAAACAAAGATCCATTTCTTATGACCGATGTATAAATGCAATGAGTCAAAGCATGCAAAGGGTGAGTAATATTTTTCCCTATAAAATGGATTTTCCATCAGAGATGCAGAGTTGGGTGCCAGGAGAAAAGGAAAAAAACATGATGAGAACACCTAAATGAACAAACTGTGAATATGATTTTAGAGTGTGGCATAGCTTCAGTCAAGTTCATCCTTTACTGTCTTGAATGTAAAAAAAAAAAGATCAATGATTTGGTAACTTTTACAAGCGCACACGCACTTGCAACATTCACCGAATCATCGAGGTAAGCGGCAACTCCACACAAGTACAATCCCATATTGACAAGACCTTAACTACGGGACCGGTATCAGAGATCAACCGTGTAGCCTTATATATAATCTCATATCTCAATTAAACATTTCTTGGCCCAAAGGGCATATAAAAAAATCACAAGAATAAGTAAGAATGTCATTCGAAAGACTGCAAACGCACAAATAGAGGAAAAAGTTTTAAGAACGGAATAAAATGTCAGGCACATTGATGAATGGCCTACCATAGGTATCACTATCCTTCTCTGGTGCGCGACAAAAAACTAAGTCTTGATTAAATTTCTTCATCAAGTTCTCAATAATCTTTGATCGAGTGAGTGGAACTCTCTCCAAGGCAGTACATGCAAGTTTCATGAGAGGCATCGTAAAAGGTCTAATCCCATCTGCTTGCTGCAAACAGAAAGAAATGTCATGACATTCTTCAAATGATAACCCCGTGAAAGTACGGAGAAGAATCGGCCTGAATCAAGAGAAAGACATTTCAGCATCAAGAAAGTTTAATACCCACTTGATTTCAATAAAAAGCTTCCCATCTAGACAAGATAAACATGCCTTAAAAAATGTTTAAAGCGCCAAAAATGTTTGCTTCTAGATTAAGCACCATAACCCAAACTCAATTTCACATGTTCAATAACACATTTCAGCTACTTTTAGCTACTTGAAATCCAACAGCACCAAAATAAAGTAAAGAAACCCATTTCAGCTACTGTTACCACTCCAAATAAGGAAATGAAAATCGTACAAAGAAGCGCACCTGATATTCCCACTCAGCAGCAATGGCCTTAGCAAGGCCTAAAGTTGGCAACTTTAAGGGCCTTTTACAAGGGGTTTTAAGTGTTCTATAATCAAGCATCACAGTCCACCCAACTCCATCATCAGATTCTCTAGTTGTCACTTGCTGGTAAAACCGCTTGCCCACGATAGACCCCGTCATAAACGACATCGGCATTGTCACAGAAGTAGCGGAACGAGAAGAAGATTCCAAACCGAGCTTGGAATCGGAATTTGGTGGCTGTGACTTCAGGTGTATGGCATCATTAGCAGCGGCGGCGTCAGTAAACTCAAAGGAGGAGGAAGATTGGTCATCGGATCGGGGCTGTTGGACGGCGGAGATGGAAGTGAATTGGCAGCGAGAGAGCTGATTGAAAAGGAGGGTTTTAGGGGTTTTGAGGGTTTTGGATAATAACAATGATGCCATTTGCCGCCGGCAGTGGTTTTCTGTTTACAGAGCAAAGAGAATTTCTTCAGAAGTTGGAAATGAAAGTCAAAAGGACGAGGAGAGGGTTTTGGGTTGAAGATGTTTTAGAGAAAAAGCCCATGTATTCGTTTTGATGGGCCAATACGTATTGTTGTCTGCTCCTGCGCAGATCCTTATTCCAGGCTAGGGGTGGCAAAAATTTATCCACCTACAATTAAACACCTTTACCTAATTAATTAGATGGGTATGAGTATTAAATGGGTTAGTTAAAATTTTAAATGGGTATAAATGAGTTTAATTGGGTTTGGGTATGGGTACTCAATTAAACTCAACCAATCATATGCCTCTCTTTCTCCTCTCTCTCTCTCAACTTTTTTATTTTTCTTTTTTAAACAAATTCAATTTTYTTACTCTATATAATAAACAAAATAAATTAAAACCTACAGCAACGTAATCTCTATCTCAAGATGAGTAATTCTATATCCACTTTTTTTATTTTCTTTAATCTTTTAAAAATAGATTTTATACTTTTCATAACTATTTAGAAATTTCATAACTATTCTTATAATTAATATTAAATCATTAATGTTAAAATAAATATATAAAA